>BPLR01014839.1:0-90031 GCA_021605095.1 Caerostris extrusa | reverse complement strand
TAATCTATATTTTAACTAATTGACAGTATACATTTACATTTTAATACAGTATCTACAGTATCAGTATATACAGTATCTACGGTATCAGTATATGCAGTATCTACAGTGCAGTATCTACAGTGCAGTAATCTACAGTGCAGTATCTACAGTACAGTATCTGGTACAGTAATCTACAGTGCAGTATCTACAGTACAGTAATCTACAGTATACAATGAAAGCTTGGTCTGTCTGCTCTGAAGTGTTAATCAGGCATTAAAATATTTCCTAGAAGATGAATTTCTATATAAATTTTATAACGATAAAAGATGGAAACTCTTGTATCATAGATGCAATGCCATCTTAGCAGCTGGGTACTCTCTGGGGGCCATTTCAACTCAAAAGGCCCGTCCTAAATGAATTTTCCAAAGTCATCTATGTACAACTAATCTACAGTATGCTTATATTGGAGATTTTAATACACAGTATATACAGTATCCTATAGTACAATAATATACAGTATACATTAAATTTTTAGTCTGTCTTTGCTCTGAAGTGTAATCAGGACATTAAAATATTTTCTGGAAGATGAATTTCTATATAAATTTATAATAACAGATAAAATGGAAACTCTTATATCATGGATGCAGTGCCATCTTAACAGCTGGAAGTACTCTCTGGGAGGCCATTTCAGCTCTCAAAAGGCCCGTCCTAAATGAATTTCAAATCATCTATATTACAACTAATCTACAGTATGCTTATATTAAATTTTAATACAGTATATACAGTATCTATAGTACAATAATGCTTTCACAGTATACATTAAATTTGAGTCTGTCTGCTCTGAAGTGCTTAATCAGGCATTAAAATATTTCTAAAAAGATGAATTTCTATATAAATTTATAACGATAAAATGGAACTCTTATATTATAGATACAATGCCATCTTAGCACCAACTGGGCACTCCCAGCCATTTCAGCTCCAAGGACTCCATTCTAAATGAATTTCAAGTAATACAAATTGCAGCTAATCTACAGTATGCCATTAAATTTAATGCAGTATCTATAGTATCAGTATATACAGTATATGCAATATCTACATTACGGTAATCCTACGAGTATACCACATTAAACTTGGTCTCTCTGCTTTGAAGTGTAATCAGAAATTAAAATATTTCTAGAAGATGAATTTCTATATAAACCAACCTGGGAGGCCACTTCAACTCAAGGGCTTCATCCCAAATGAATTTCAAATAATTTATATTTGCAACTAATCTACAGTATAGATTAAATTTTTAAGACAGTATTTACAGTATATACACTATCTACAGTATATATTAAACTTGGTTTGTCTGCTTTGAGTGTAATCATGCATTGAAAATATTTCTAGAAGATGGATTTCTATATAAATTTATAACGATAAAATGGGAACTCTTATATTATATAGATATCAATGCCCTCTATAACAGCTGGGGCATTTCCCTGGGCGTCAACTCAAGCCTCAATCTAAGAAGTAAATTTCAAATAATCTATATTGCAACTAATCTACAGTATACGTTAAATTTTAATAAAACAAGTGCTCTGATTTTTTAAATGTATTCAGTGATTTTTTATTTCATTAATAAAATATGTTTCGTTATTTCTATTTAACAGATAATAATCACTGGAAACAAGAATAAATAAAATTAATTAATTAGGTTTCCTTTCCATATTCGTTATTTAGTTTTTAATTAATGTAAATAGTGAACATCAATTTCCAATGGTGAAGACCAAATTGACTTTTTTAAGCATTTCTTATAGGCCATGACTAAATAGTTTCCTTGAGATAAAAATACAGATTGTGCGATAATATATAGTAACGTGATGCTTTAAGATAAGAATATATGTGCCATGACTAAATAGAGTTTCTTGAGATAAAAATATATATTGTAGAAACTTTGTGATTAAGAGTATATATTGTGATTAGTCACATATTGCTTGATATTTTGGAGATAAGAATATATATTATGACTAAGTAGATTTCTTGAGATAAGAGATGCATGTTAGATCAAACTTGAAAATAGTGGAGAATGCCTTTACAAAGCTTCGCCTGAAAAGAATCTTAAAACTAGCAGTATAAATGTTTCATATAACAAAGCAAAGTAAGATTTCTGTGCAATGTTTCTGCTAGAATTTAATTTAAAAACCTTTCCGCCAAATAAAATACTTATTTCCATATTTTCTTCAACTATATATATAATAATTAGCATTATTCAAAAGAAATTTAATTTGTGTTTATTGAGATTGAATAAAGACGATTAAATAACTTTATAATTTTCCTGTATTTTTATGGAATAATAACCTATGCATATTACGTATGTGTATATGAGAGAGAGCAAAAAGCAGCAGAAAATAATCATCATTTGCTTATAACTCATTTTGTTGTTGTTTTGTTCGCTTTCTTAACCTGTTTGTGAAAATATACAAAAATATATATTTAAAGCATGTGATTTTAAAATAAAGATCATCAGCGCTGGTTCATTTGGTTTGTAGCTCTGCAGTCATCTTCAGCATACGTAGTTAAACAGACCAGGACTTGCATTTTAACGTGATTCCGAACCACTATCAATCATTCATACCCAGGATTCGAACCTGAAACCAGTACCACAGGAGAGAGTGCCTAGCCAGTTTCGCCATCGACCGCGCGACCGACGCAACTCTTGCAATGCGTAAGAAGCTGTTATTTGCGTAGAAGGAACCATAATAACCAGACTCGCTTTCTTATGGCATGGTTTAGTTTAGTGTGTCGCTCTACGGTTACTTCAGAAAACTTAGACTAAAAAAACCGAGAACCTATAATTTAACATTAATTCCTAACCACAACAAACATCCAAATACCACCGTCTGGATTCGAACCTAAGCCCCTTCGACCAACAGCCAAAGCTCTTACCAGTTGGCCCTCAGGCCGCCACTGAATCAGGGTTATCAGATGTATATTTAGTATTTACAAATATAAATGTAAAGTTAAGACAAAGTTATTTACATTTAAGAGCACAATGAAACCAACTCGTAAAGAAGATCACAAGATGAATTAAAAAATAAAATTTAAATTCCACATGAAATAAAATCTGTTTACCAATTTCCTCAGAAATTTTTGAAATCACTACTCGATTCAAGACATGATTTGCATATGATTAATAACAATATAAAAAACTTCAAAAAAAAATAAAAAACTAATGTTTGTTACAAAACAACTAACCCTTTGCCGTCAAATACCAATCTGACTCGACACCTTTCTTTACCTTGTTTAGCGCCAAGTGCAGCTCGACATGAATTTTAAGGGATAATTTACATCGTTTAATGTTTAGGGTAATTTTTTTTGCTTGTAAGTTGTATTTCGTTTAATTGTGTAGTGCATATTATCGTTTGCGAGATCTTGGCCTGCCGTCGTTATAATCGTTCGCGTTAGAATCTTTTACGATGTAGAAAGTAAAATTAAATTTTTAAAGCAATCAAAACCTGTGGCTCGATAATATGTTGATATAACTCTCAAATTTGACTACTACACCACGCTAGGCCGATTACCCCTTACAGTCATAACGATATGGTTAGAAGTCCAAGATTGACTCCGACGCTCTACGGTCATACGAGACCGGGACCTAAAGCCAAAGTGGATTCCGAACCCCTATAAACATCCATGGCATTGCCTGATTTCAAACCGAAATCTGGTACCGAAAGCAGCCACTAGGCTATCAGACATAAAATTTGGTCTAGATTACTAAGAACAAGGAAATGTTTAGCGCAAAGGATTAAGACGCTAATTGAATTTATTGCAAATCTCAATACAAGAAAACGGACCCAAGTTTTGATAAACAAGATAAGGAGATATAACGCAAAGTTTAAAATTGAAAGTTGCCAATAATGTTAAACATTGTCATATTTATCACCGATGTTTGGTCAATCTGTCGTAGTGTTTAAACTTCCACGAAAATTCATTAATTTGAAACCCATCGAATCTCGATTGCGTTTGCTGGATAGCTATGCGAATGAGTTTTTGGTCACGTTCACCTTCGATATTAGCTTCAAATTATGTTTAGAATGGGTTAATCAGAATTATCCTGCCCCAATACCAAGAATATGCAAGTCGATTTAAAAATTTAAAAACGAAGATTATATATTAACAGACAATCAAAATCCACAATAAAACGGCAAGCAGAACTATAAGAACTACAGAACGAATATCAAACTCAGATAACTTGTAAAAGTCTTTAAATTATGTATATAATATAGTTTACTGGTAAAACCATGCAATTAAAAAAAATACGGTTATAAAATACTTTACCATATGAGAAATAATAGACATTTACCTTCGATTTTTTCTCCGAGTATATATTGGATAAATAAGTGTCAAATAGAGTTCCTGGTTTATTGCGAGCAGTGAACTTCAGAATACACTTTAACTTCTCTACAACAAGATTAGTTTTCGCGTTGTATTAAAATAATGTAAAATTCATTCTGTGTTTATATCGCAAACGCGCATTAAGTCTGAAAGTTATGCATCGAGTTTCGATTATTCAGGATTTAATGCATTGCAGGTACTGAATGTATTAAGTTCATAAATTAAAACGCATTGAAATTTTAAAATTAAAATATACTTTAATGTATCCTTTACTTTGATAAACAGAATTTAAAAGATTGAGCTAGATAAAGTTAAAGTCATACTTTTATAATGTTACTAGAGCTGTGTTTTTCTTTGCAGTATACAGATTCTAAATTGTCTGAATATTCAGAAGTTAACATTTTAGAGTATTAACAATTGAATCTGATAAATAATCTCGCTTATAGATACATTTAAGAAATATATGAAATGACAAGTCCAAACCGGTAATTTGGAATTTTGCCCTTCTAAACCTACTGTTAATATTAAGATATGCGTAATTGCAAGTTGGAGCAATAGACAGTTTTAAGTCAAATGTAATGTAAAGTAGGAAGTTAATAATTTGGCAATTTGAATCCATTTTAATTCGGTGTAACCGTTCAGCAGCGAATTTAGTTCTATTGAACTGTCATTACAGCTAAAAAGTTTTGCGTTTACAATTTAGAGTTGACAACATTGATGGTGAAATAGCCGCCATTTCTTTGGCCCTAAACAAAAATAGAGCAGTGTGAAAAAGAAAATAGTCTTGTCCAAGTCATAATTGCCAGCCTGGAATTAACAACTCTCAATCACTGCGAATGCTAGATTTCTAGAAACTGCATAGCAAAGATAGATAAGCTGTTGAACACCAACAAATTCATTGCTCTTCAGTGGATTTGAAGCCATTGCAGGATATATGGAAATGAGCAGGTTGATTTATTGGCCAAGAATAGATCATGAATGCAAACCCGATTCTCTTTGGAGGAAATAAGGCGTTATATATCTTAATCCAACCATTTCAGGACGCATAGAAAAAGAAGGCTTCAGAGAAAAGTGGAATTCCTGTTGAATAAGCCAACAAGATTTCCCAATTCCTTGCCTAGATGCATGGCCTGCTTTGTAAGTAGTCATGGAGCGTGACAAATCCAGAGTCACTATATAGAGTAGGACTGGCTGCTATAGTTATCTGCCCCTTTTGAGATTGCGTGCCCATGACTGGAGAGCATCTTATATGCTTAACTTTTCTTAACTGCATCCCTTTGTGTTATTGCCAATGCCTTTAGTCAACGTTCGTTTTTGTCGTTCTTTACTGTATTGGAGTGCTCATTGACTAATGATAGGGAGGTAGGACACAGGTATAGGAAAAAATATTTAGACTACATACCTTTTTCTTTCTAATCTGCTCTGCAAGTTCTGTAGCAGAAAGGAGCAGAATATTATCTTTTATAGGTGGTAACTTCTCAGTTTTCCCCATGAATAGCCGATAAACGATGCTTGATATGTAGTCGCATAACGGCCACAGGACTACTAGTAGAAAACGCATAAATTCAGCGCATATCCTAGCAACCTGAAAATTCAGAAAAAACTGGTAATTCGAAGAGTAGCCACTGTAAAAGTACAAAGTTCCGAATCTGTCCTTTTTTAGATATTCTTTCCACATATAAAATAAATTTTATTATAAAACTTAAAAAGGCATTTTCAAACTCTAGGTCCATTAGTGTAATCTTATAACAAATAACGACGTGCACTCAATAGTGATTATACGTCGGACCATTCTGAACTGATTGATCAGCAATTCAAAATAGCAAGATACATATTCGGCCAGTGATGTTAAAAGAAAACTTGTACCAATGTCGGGTATGAGCTCAAGAAATCCCGCAAGTTTAAATATCCTCCTGTACGGACATTGATTTGGCTTCTCGCTATAAAGTCATTTTTGCACACTTTAGACCAATTAGACTGGGACTTACAGTTTAAAGTGGATTCTGAACTACTAACAAGCAAACCGTGGTACCAAAAGGGTACTACTAACAAGCAAACCGTGGTACCAAAGGGGTACTACTAACAAGCAAACCGTGGTACCAAAGGGGTACTACTAACAAGCAGCCTGTTGGGAGGGATGCTGGAGTGATTTTGGTTTTTGGTTTGCTGCTCTATGGTAATTGTATGCACACTTTGGGTTAATTAGATCCGGGGCATACAGTTTTACGTTGATTTATAACCAGTAGCAAACATCCGTTCCACCTCCAGGATTCGAACTGAATTATGTGGTACCACAGGCAATTCTTCACTTAGGGAAGCAACTTTTAAAGCGTAGTAATAAAAATTTCAGAACTAATTGACCAACCCTTCTGCACATAGAACTCTTTTGATCATAGTGATACCATATTCATTAATGTACTAAAGAATCACTTTAAATGAAAGCTATAAAAAAATCTAGAAGTAACTTTAGAAAATGAACAACTTCTACATGCACTGCATATCCAATACATTTTAGAATTTACGAGTTATTTATTTGATATCAAAGTCCAGATTTTTAGCTACTCGTTGACTTTAAATGTACACTTAAAATTTTATATGACTTTTAAAGATTCTCATTTTTCATGATTCATTAATCTAGCGATTAAATTGAAAAAAGAAGAATTCCAAAATGGTCTAGATTTAAGAAATGAATACAGGGTAAGCTAAGGTAGTAGGGTGACTTCAGTTTTTCCCATTTTTAATTTCAAAGACTCTAAATAAAAATAAGGGGACTTTTATTTTCACGGATTTAAGGTAATAGATGTGCAACTTGAAATATGAAAAACGTACGAGATATTTATGCACCGATACTAACTGCAGTTTGAATTAATGTTGTTAATGTTTAAATCCAATTTAACTTAAAGTTAACATCATGTTATAACTTGATAATAAGCATATTTGATAAACAATTTAATTATTTCATAAATGTGCGAATATTAACTAGCATATTCAAAATGTTAAATAACTCATAAGATAATGATTTAATAAAAAATAACAATGAATTTAAAAATAAAAATTATCTTTACCGGGCACGCCATTTCGGAAGTCTTATCGGTAACGAAACTAAAAGCACACTTCTCCACAGATTGATTTAAATGAGTCGGAACATGCCTTTTTTAGCCGGTCACAGAGTCACATGACTACAAAAAAAATTATGAAAACTTTTTTTTTAAAGTTTAGCCCCTGGAGTGTCCTAGTGGTTAGCACTCTGAGCTTTTGATCTCAGAAAGCTCAGTTCGAAGTCAAACCAGTGATTCACATTTGAAGTTTACCGTGTTTACTACTGAATGAAGAACGATAAATCAGTGTGCCGAAATGTACCTCCATTAGGTTTTGGGATGTAGGTGGAGGGTGAAAATCTCCCAGATTTTGCTAGTAGGACAGTCTGCTCGAAAGTATGGTAATACCAAGATCCAATGTTGATTAAGTGTGGACAGATGGCCAATTGGCTAGCTGTCTGGCCTTCGGTACCCCAGGCTTCAGGTTCGCATCCTGGCGGTGGCATGGATGTTTGTTAATGTTTCATGATGTTTGTTGATGATGTTTTTCATGATATTTGTTGTCGGAATCCACATTAAATTGTAGGTCCCGGTCTAATTAACCCAAAATGTGCACAAAATGATCGTAGAGCGACAAACCAAACAAAAGGTTTTAAGGGCCATGATGGGCGAGTGGCTAGCGCTCTGACCCTCGGTATCACATGTTTCGGGTTCAGTACCCGTGGTGCCCGGATGTTTGTAGTGGTTCGGATCCCCCTTACACTGTAGTTCCGGTCTAATAGGATCGCAGAGCGTTGTGGGTATAGTGTTACTCGCGTCTGTAACATATCTTCAAGCTACCTGTACCCTCTGGATAGTGCTAAATAAATATCAGCAGTGCATCCCTTGCTTATGGCATAAATAGTAACTGTATTGCCAGCTGCATTAGAACAATAACATGTTGATTAAAAAAACATTTTTTTTTCTTCTAATGCAGCTGGCAAATAGACCGTGATCTTTTCTGCCATAAGGGCTGCACCGATGTTACTCACTTTGCATTACCCAGGGGGCGCGTGTAACTTGATGGTAAGCCCCGGACGCGAAGTAACACTGCCCCCGCAGCGCTCTACGATCCTATTAGGACCGGGACCACCCATGGCAACGCCGGGATTCGAACCCGATACCTGTGGTACCGAACGCCAGAGCCATTCGGTCGTCAGGCCCCTGATTAAGTATTCAAGATGTTATTTATTGGTGCCATTGGCTTGAATCGTTTTAAAATGGCTATATCATGTTTTGATGGTTAGGTAGGTTTAGAATCATTGACGCTCCAGGAACTTATGTGATCCGGGTATTTTTTTTTCCAATTTGCGATAGAATAAAATAAGTATAATACAGCAAATCTGCATGGTGCTTCATGATATGTAATGACAAATATGTACAGTACTCACCCGAGAGGAAGTACAGCGCAGAGGAAATATATTTGACGCAGCCCTGCGTATAAGTTGGCCTATAGACTCTCACCTGGAGAGGATATATCTTTCGCCACCCTACCTGTATCTTAGTATTGGGATTTCGGTTTAGAAGTGGAATCCTTCCACAAATATATAATTATTTGTCTTTAAATGTGTTAAATATTGTATGTGAGAACTTGAGGCACAGGTTGGAAAACACACAACTTTATTGAGATACGCACAAACACCACACACATATCTCTGCCGCACCACACCCATTTACAATCTGATTTCCCAACCTGCAAACTCCAAAGTAAAACTAAATTTTTAGTGTTTAAATAAACAAGGAATTTAATTTGCATTAAATTATCTACTAATGACATAATATATTTTAAATAAAAATTTAAATGATAATATTTTAAATAAATCAATTATTTATTGGTAGTTAAGAAAATTTTACTAAAATAAAGTGGAGAAATTTGAATATTTTTGATAGATAAATACTGTATATTAATAATAATCCGATCCAAATATCTATGAGTGATTACCCAATCCAAATAAATATTAGTAATTAAGAAATTTTTACTAAAATAAAGTGGAGCAATTTGAATGTTGATATATAATGTTTTATTTTTAAGTCATAAAAAGTACAATGCATATCTATTGCGTTGTTATTACACTATTATTGGATCATTCATTTGCCCTAAAAAAATTCAAACATACATTATGGTATGTCATACACAAAAATATTTAAGATGTGCCAAATTTGTATTAAATATTTTGTAGTAAATTATTAGAAAAGACAAAGCAAGAGTGTAAAATGACATTTATTTTTTAAAACTCTTTTAAATCAGTTAAAGTATCAAAAGTATAAAACACAATAACACACATCGTTAAAAAAACATTTGGAAGAGACATTGACAATAATTTCACACTGCAGGTAAAAAAAAAGAAAAGCACACAGAATTGAAGTTAGAAATAATACGCAATAAATGAAATCCTGTTTATGAAATATAACCTTCGACGTATTAATCAATTACATATAACAATATAAAAGCATTTTCACACTATAATTTCACACACAGAATATAAGTTCTAAGCCATGTAAGTTCTTTATGTTTCCTTCAAATAATTCAAATTTCTGCAATTTACTGCTTTGAATTTCAATATGCAAGACTTTTGAATTTAGTTTTCAAAAATATGAATTTTTTTTAAGAGATTCAATGTGATTTTATGAGGTTTGAAATACATAGTGGTAAACCATGATTTGTAAATATCTTATTATAGATATCATCAATCTGTATTCTATATACAGTTTATAAATGAATTTATACTGAGACAAACATATTGAAGTTGAAATAATTTCCTTTTTAATAAATCCGTATCCTTTTCTTAATTATTTTATTTAATTTTTTAAAAAATTATGCGACTGATAATTTATTATTAATAATCATTAATTTAAAATATTAAAAATATGAATAATCATTGTTATTTTTTTATTCATAACCATCAATCTGTAGAGACATTTGATTAGTTTTCAGATATATGTCTCTTTTTCTAAGAAATTCAATTGTGATTTAATGAGATTTGAAATACATAGTGACAAGCATGATTTGCAAATATCAATATTATAGATATCATCAATATGTATTATTATTATTTTTTTTCAATGCAGCTGTAAAACACTTAGACAATTGTCTTGGATGCCTTAAGGCAAACGCTGCACAGATGTTACTCACTTAGCGCTATCCAGGAGGTGCGTGTAGCTTGAAGATAAGCTACGGACGCGGAGTAACAATACCTCCGCAAAGCTCTACGATTATGCTAGACCGGGACCTATGGTTTAAAGTGGATTGCGAACCACTACAAACATCCATGGCACCGCCGGGACTCGAACCCGAAAATTGTGGTACCGAGTCACGACCAATAATATAAACATCAGTTGCGTCATTTTTAAAAAATTCAATAAAATAATTAAGAAAAGCATACGAATTCATAAAAATGAAACCATTTCAACTTCACTATATTTGTCCTTGCATAAATTCCTCTATAAAATATATATAGCGTTTAAGTTACATTACTTTTAATAGATTAATAAACTTATTTAATCTACGTAATACTCATGTTGGACTCCGGTTTCAGAAAGATTCAGCTTTTGAAATAGAAGACATTAAAAAAAATCTCTTAGAATACCAAATGGATTCACTCCTCAATAATAATACTAATAATAATAATAAAACTTGATTTTTTTAATGTTTTTCAACAATATTTCAATAACTTAATTATCGACAAAAAAAAAAGGAAACTTTTCTTAAATTCGTAAAAACCCTTTTTACACATTTTAAGATCTGCAAACCTGGCTGATAAAAACATAGCAATTTGATTCGGGTGTGACAGATATTTTATTGAACATAAAATGTCTTGTAATAAAGCTTTAACAAATAAAGAGATAAATATAAAAGTAATGATTGATTAAGCATCAATAGGACCAGGACTTATCCAACCACCGAAAACCTTGTCCAGTTCCGCAGCTGCAGCTAGAGTCAGATGATCTTTGAACTGTGCACTTACAGCTTGGATACCAATTGGCACACCTTTGCTCAATCCTGCAGGTATTTGGGTCGAGGGATATCCCAGAATATTGTATATGCAGGTATAAGCTATGTTAGGATACATCGGAATGGTCATCAGGTAATGAGGAGGAGGTTCGGGATGGGTTGGAACTAACAAAATGGCGTCTTCTTCAAATATTTCATGGAATCTCCTCTCAATTTCTTTGTATTTGTCCAAGCAGAACTGGTAGAAACTGTCTTTGCTTCGTTTACCCACAATTCCATAGTAGATGGCTGGTAAGGTGTGATCTGAGCAGCGGAATAGACTTTTGAAAAGTTCCAGCATTAAATTGAGGTTGTCGTCTTGCCCTTTCAGGTAGAATGTGAATGGAGGACCATCGTACTCTAAGAGTTTAGAGTCCCAAATGTGGAAGGAATATTGAAGTTCTGGGATCCGTAAAGGCACTGCTTGAACGCCGTACTCATCGCTGAAGTGCTTGACAGCCTGGAAGATAGAATTAAGATTTTTATTTTTGTATTAATTATAATACATAAATTATAATTTAAATTTTACTAGTTATTCAATTTCTTCTATTAGCTCACACTCTCCCTATATATATCTTGTTCACATTTTCAATCGTTCATAAAATACTTTTATTCATCCATTCAAGTTCAAATGCATTTTTTTTTAACTCGTGGTGGATGACACTGGATGTTAATACAGTTTTTTCAAATATTAATTCAGTAATTAAATTAAATTAATTAATTTTTAGTTTTTTTAAATTTAAGTTGCATATATCTACCAATAGATGGCGCCAGATAAACTGAACAATAAAAATGAATGAAAATTATTTATAAAGGACTTTCTGTAATAGAGTAAAAAAAAAGTAGGAATTGACTTAAAAATTTTTTTTATATTACTTGTTATAAATGATATTTCATTATAACTATCAAAAAGAACGTTCTGCTTTCTATAACATCAAAATTCTATAATTTTCAAGCTCTTTAAACATATAAAATATAATTGGATCGTGATTTTTATTCTATATCAGGGGTTTCCAACCCACAGCCCACCTTAAATATTTTCCAGTGTGTGAGATTTATTACACTTTTACAAAATATATTTATTTTATAAAAGGCCAAAGTAGTGAAAAACGAATGTATTAAAAAAAATACATTGTGCGTGCATCCATATATTTAAAAATTAACCGTTGAAATGATGAGAAAAAAATAACTCTGATTTTAAAATAATATTCTTGCGAATATATGACAGATATTTCCCGTTTTTTTATGAGTTTACAGAATACTTAAATTACATTTTGAGAAATGATGCGCGCTCATCGATTTGCAAAAGCTAAGTGAAAGAGTGGAGAAACAAGTATCGCACTAGTAAAATAAATATTTTTTAATGATTTCATTTTTTTTTATTTTAATTATATTTATAATTTTTTTTATATTTCATTTTTAGTGTTATATATTTATTTACAATGCACGTTTTTTTAGATTATTATTATTATATTATCTATGTTTACATGTAAGAATAATAATAAACACAATGATATTAAGTGATGAAAAATTGAAACACAATTTCAATTTTTCATTCCAAAAAATGTCTATAGTGGGTCTAAATCTAATACGGGGATATATAAATCTAATATCTATATTATATTTAAATCTAATACGGGATATAGATGTATGATGCATTTACAATCGTACTAATTAGTTTACTGATTGATAATCCGTAATTAATTAATCAATTAATACCGATAATTAATTAATTAATTATCAACATTTATTATATTTATTGAAACGCTCTGAATTAGAGTTCCATAAAAAATGCTTTGACTTACAGTTTGTATACTTTTCTTGACATCCGGTACTGCTGCATGCAATAGTCCTGGCACTTCCTCAATGTAGTATACTTTAACATTTCTGAAATTCACCTAAAACAAAATAATTCCTTTATATTTTTCTTCAGATTTGGGAAGAGTTTTTGATTATATGAAAGCATTATAATACTATAAACATTTTAATATTTAAGACAACAATTTGAATATTAAATAGTTTGGTTACAGTAAAAATTACAATTGAAAACTAATTAACCTGAAATGCAAAATAATAAATAAGTTGCGTATTTATAAATGAATATAAGTTTTATTATTTTACAAATCGTTATTAGTATTACTAATAAAATTAAATAAAATAATTACAGAGGTCATAGAAAATTCTTTGACTTTTACCATAAATAAACTGCAATATTTTTTTATAAATTTAAAAAGTATTTCTAATTCCACTTATTATTTAATAATATAGTAAAAGCATATTTTGTAACCCTGCTTCCTCCTACGCACTTCCCCTTGTGGCTTTCAGGATAAGTGGTCAGTAGGCCTCTAGACTCTCACCCGAGAGAACGTACAACGTAACCGACACTATCGCTGATCGATGTTCCTTTAAAATTCTTATTAGAGTGATTGTAATTCCAGTTTTCTAAAAGGCAATTTTTCCTGTTATCGTAACTTATTAAAAGTCTGTTACCGTGCTTCCTCCTACGCACTGCAAGAACGCTCCTGTGGCGTTCAGGATAAATGGTCAGTAGGCCTTGAGACTCTCACCCGAGAAAGTGTTAGTGAGAAACGCGCAATCAGCGCTGCTTTGAAAATGTTTAGTGCAACTTCTCTCCCCGAATCATTTAGCGCTTGTGTTTAGTTGGTCTAAAGACTGTCAAGTTTACAATTCCACCCATCCCACGCAAACCTGAGTATCTATATTTAGGCTTTTGAAGCTTGTGTATTAAATGTACAATTATATGTCGGGCCTGAATGGCAGAGTGGCTAGCGCTCTGGTTCTCAGTAACACAGGTTTCGGGTTCGAGTCTCGGCTGTGCCATGGATGTTTGTAGTGGTTCGGAATCCACTTTAAACCGTAGGTCCCGGTCTCATATGACTATAAGAGCGTCACGGAGCAAAAGTCGGACTTCTACCTACGGGTGCTCCATCACAACAGAAGCTGCCCCCTTTCCCTCCATCCATGAGTAGATCACTCATGGGTTGCCCGTTGCACACTGCAGGACATTGAGGATTAGTACAAACAAACAATTATATGTCAATAAATATGTTGACTACTGTATGTATGTGTGTGGTGTTTGTGTGCGTGTGTCAATAAATCTGTGAGTTCAACATGTGTCTCAGGTCCCACACCCCACCCAGTTACAATCCAGTAGCTGCATAATTGACAACACTACAATTATTCTTAAACTTTCCTTGACAATTCTTTAATGATTATTATTATAACAGGAATAAATTTGTCATCAAATGCTAATCATATATTTTCATGTCTAACATGAACATATTTATAGTGGTACATAGACATGCTATATGTACTGTAAGATATCCATATGAGATAAAAAAAAGTAATATGTTAGCTACACAAGTTCTGCAATGTATAACTACAGTATTATGAATTGCAACATACAAATTATCAGAAAAGAATAAAATTTATTTCACATATACGACTTGTATCAAAATGAATAATTAATTCATTAAAGTAGCAATTCATGGTAACTCTATTAAAGTCCCAAAATCTGAATAAACATAAAGGAGTAACAATTTCTAGAAGTCGAATATATTTTGTATTTGATCATATGGTATTCTTACTAGAATTGCTTCTGCCCAAATCTATAATTCATGTAGTTATTAGAGAACTATAAAAAAATGTCAAAAGATCATTTTATTCTGCCTGCGTTCATTGGGTGAATATTTCTTTCTAATGCAGCTGGCAAACACTTAAACAGCTGTCTTTGATGCCTTAAGGTAAGCGCTGCACAGACGTTACTCACTTAGCACTAAGGTACGTGTAGCTTGAAGATAAGCTATGGACGCGGAGTAACAATACCCCGCAACTCTCTACGATCCTATTAGACCGGAACCTAAGGTTTAAAGGGGATTCGAACCACTACAAACAGCCATGGCACCATCGAGACTACAATACAAGATAAATACAAATGTAATCTAAGATATAAAACATCTATACCTATTGTGTATAATACACTGGTGTCAGGAACAAAAGAAAAATTATCATGTTCGCTGAAAGAAGCAATGTATAACTTCAAATTATATTTGCAAGATAGGTACGACCTTTGGAAAACTAGTCCACAGTACAATTAAACAAATAAAGTAGCGAATAAATCTATAAAAAGAGTAACAATAAAGAATGAATATTTAAATTATATGTAAAAAGATTTAGGAATGCATATGATGGAAAGAAATGAAACTTATTTACGATCATGACTGTCATTTTTCAGCTAGATATTTTACAGTATAAAATAAAAGATGTTTATATTATATTTTCATAATAGTCATCTTTAGAATTTTTCTCACGCTCTACGATCCTATTAGGACCGGGACCTACCGTTTAAAGTGGATTCCGAACCACTACAAACAGCCACGGCATCGCTGGACTCGAATCGAAACCGTGGTACCGACAGCCAGAGCGCTAGCCACTCGGCCAACAAGAGCCTCATTGGGTGAATATGGTGATAAAGAAGCTGCATTTGCTGTGTCGAAAAAGGTTACTGGAAGAGAATAGGTCGAGAATTGCCCATAGCCAATTTGATTGAAATTCGTACTATTTGTAAAACATAGCTAATATATTAACTGCCCAAAACAGTAGGATTAATAATAATAATATTTTAATAATATGTAAAATATATTAAATAATATTTTAATAATATATATTTTAATATATGCCTAATAATATTTTCCAGACGCTGGAGTTTTTTTAACAAAGTGGAATAACTGACATCATTTAACTACGTCGTTTCTTTTGTCAGAGAATCATGGGATGTCAGAAGAATTCAATAGTCAAATCTTGATGGGAGAAGACATTGTTATAATCCAATCGTGTGTTTCGTGCTATCAAAGCAATGAGAGAATTTCTTTCGAATTGTACATTAACAAGTAATATATAAAAAAATTTTAACTCAATTCCTACTTTTTTTTTTCACTATATTGCAGAAAAGTTCTTCACAAGTAAAGTTGAAATTTTCCTCTAAAAAGAAACTAAAATTAATTAATTAAATTTAATTAATGAATTAATATTTGAAAAAAACTGTATTATCATTCAGTGTCAACCACTACAAGTATAAAAAATGTATTTGAACTTGAGTGGAGGAATAAAAAGTATTTTATGAACGATTGAAAATGTGAACAAGATATATATATATAGGGAGAGTGTGAGCTAATAGAAGGAAATTAAAAATGACTGTAACTTTTACTCAAGTGAGCAAACTGCTATGTTCAATAACAATGTGTATATAATGTGTAAATTTTATTTTAATATTCTATTTTTATATATAATTTTATTTTTATATATTTTTTTCTCTATATAATAACTCAGTAGACGTTATTTGTATATGTATATATATATATATATATTGGTCTAAATTAGGCCGGAGTTACAGGACTTTCAAAATATGAGATCGAAGGTCGAAGTTTATCAGTTGTTTTTGGAAAAATGTCCTATTTTCTGCCGAATAAATCTGTTTATTCAGCTAGGAATAAGTGCAATTCATCATTGGAGAGAAGATAATAAAAAGTATAACAGCATAAACATTATTTCTGTATGTTTATTCCGTTACAATGTATTGATAAGAAAAAAGTAATCCATTTTTTCAATTCCTTCTATTAGCTCACACTCTCCCTTTATATATCTTGTTCACTTTTTCAATCGTTCATAAAATGCTTTTTATTCATCCACTCAAGTTCAAACACATTTTTTTTTGAACTTGTAGTGGATGACACTTGATGTTAATACATTTTTTTTCAAATATTAATTCTGTAATTAAATGTAATTAATTAATTTTAATTTCTTGTTAGATTTAAGTTGCATATATCTACCAATAGATGGCGCCAGATAAAAAAAATGAATGAAAATTATTTACAAAGCACTTTCTGCAATATAGTGAAAAAAAAAGTAGGAATTGACTTTAAAATTTTTTTTTTTTATATTACTTGTTAATATGGAAGACATACTTGATTAACATGCGTAGATGCTAAAGATTAGATGTCTAAAAGTATTGGGACAACTTATAGGCATTATGTCACGAGACACTACGTTAGGAAACTTAAAGATTAATCTTATCTTCGGACGAAATTTGACACCATAATTAATGACTTATGCATCTCACTTAAGTTATTATAGAATTTTATTTAATAATTAAGTTTTAAAGGTCACATAAAATTATACATTTATAACTTTTGCTTCTTTATTTATTTCTTAACCGGTTTTATTTGAAGAGGAGTAAAAATGAATTTAAAAAAATGGTAGTCTTGATCATCAGTGCTTAGCTTCCTCGATTTTTTTTGAAGAATTTTAATGGTGTATTGATATTTTAATAAAGTACAAGATGTGTCCACACAAATATGTTTGGAAGAAACGTTGCATTTCTTATATTAATATAACTTTATATATAAAATTCTTCTGTACGTGTGTTTGCCACTGGACTCCTCCTAAACGGCTGGACCAATTTTGATGAAATTCTTTGTGTGTGTTTAAGTGGGCTCTGGATGGTTTAGATTCACAACTAGATCCGGTAGGTGGCGCTGCAATCGGGTTCCTCTGTAAGTGTGTTTGTCACTGAACTCCAAAATGGTTTGACTGATTTTGAAATTTTGTGTGTGTGTTTGCATGGAGAATATTTTTATGCTATCCCCCTTTGTTTTAAGTCGACACCAGATGGTGCTGCAGTATATCAATTTCTATGCCATTCACCCAATCGCTGTGAAAATTGGTAATATGTATTCGAATACGGAAAATAGGTTCGCGCTATCCTCTTTATTGTTAAGTGCCCCCATAAGGTGCTGCACAGCATTTCACATTATATATGCACACTAATTTTGTGCATACTAATTGAGCATACTATTGTGAATGATACTTGTAGATACTAATTTTCAAACGATATCCACGAAAATTAGTATGCGCATATATTGGAACTTAGAGAATATATTCGCGATATGTAATTTTTTACAATGTATTTTTCTTTTCTTTTGGCAGGGCAACGTATGCAGGGTTCTGTTAGTGGATTTTATCATTATACTTTTTTATTTATTTCATAATATTGTAACTTTTCTAGCTGTTAATATGATAGTTGGAATATAGAAACCAACAAAATGAAATTCGTACATCGTAAATTTGAGTTTAGAAAACAATATTTTACAAAATAAATAAATAAATAAAATAAATGCATCTTAATTTAAATATAGTTAAGAAACATAAATTTTTTATTTAAAAAAAAAAAAAAAAAAAAACGATATTACGACGTATTATATTCTTCTCATTTGTTTCCAAAATAATCTTCAATGCAATTAAAATACAAATACCAGGAGTGACGTCAAAATGTCTTTTGACGTCAATTTTAAGCAGATAATTTATTAGATATTTTTATGACTATGCAAATAAAAAACATCTATTAATTGAACCTAATTAGATAAATGCAAAAATAGTTTCAAATGTGCCATCTATTTAAACTAGGAAATGAGTTCAAATTCTGATGACTCAGAGCTGAGTTCAACAACCTAAACACGAGTTTCGATAAATTCTTATCTTTGGTGTTAGCATAAAAATTAGGGCAGTATGATTAATTTATGCTGGCGTCTTGTAAATTTGTTTTTAATTTTTACATAAATCACTATATTGACTTAAAATTTGCCACATAAATGACATAACATTTCTGTTCTGTTCATATGTTATTAAATTTCAATTAATTCTATTTTTGAGAATAATCGATATTTTAAAACATAACATAACAACATAAATGAAACATATTGTGATAGCCAAACATAAATTAATCATATTGGGATATAATTAGCACAATATGATTCATTTATGTTGGCTTCTTGTAAATTTGTTTTTAATTTTTACATGAAACCCTATATATTGACATAAAAATTTGCCACATAAATTACATAACATTTCATATTATACTATCAAATTTCAATTAATCCTATTTTTGAGAATAAGCGATATTTTTCTGCATTCCGTTATTATTAGCATTTAAAGTACAATTTTTAAGCTGATGCGTAGTCCAAAAATGAAAAAAAAAATTATTAGTTATTTTTAAAATTAAATAAAAATTTAATTTTAACATTATACATAATATCGCATTTTATAGTATAACAAGGCGTTATTAACATTATTTCATTAATATAGTGTTAAATTAGTTTAACATTCTACATAATATTGTATTTTATAGTATAACCAGGCGTTAATTACATTAACATACTGTTAATTAGTTTAAAATTATACATAATATTGCATTTTATATTATTATCGTATAATAAGGCGTTATTTACATTAACATAATATTACACTAGTTTAATATTATATATAATATTGTACTTTAATAATTTAGAAGAAGTTAATTACATTAACATAATATTAATTAGTTTAAAATTATACATAATATTGTATTTTATAGTGGAACAAGATGCTAATTACATTAAAATAATGTTTATTAGTTTAATATTATACATAATATCGCCTTTTCTAGTATAACAAGTTATTAATATTAACGTAATGTTTGAAGACCATCCAATACCAATAAATAAAGGATTTTTGAAAAAAAAAAATAATTTGTCTAATTTTTGGGCACAGTAGTAGAAATATTTTACTTCCACGAATGATGAATATTTAAATGAATGTGAAGAGAAACTGTTTATTAACTGAAACTGACTTCTATTTTATTCATTAGATCTAATAAAGTAAATCTTTTAATTTTTTAAATTTTAATTTGAATTTTAATTTTAAAAGAAAAATATATTTGCTAAACAAACCGGTAATACTTTATATTCCATTAAAAAAGTAAATTTTCATTTGTTAGTGTTTTTATTGTTTTTTTACATATAAAAAAGATTTTTCTGTTCTATAAAATTTTTGTATCAATTTATAAGTTATTTGTCTCACGAACTTAGTTTTTTTTTTTGTCGTTGAATAATGATGGGCCACTGATGTATGCCACAAACAGCTCACTGACAGATGGATATTGCCTTCCGAGAAACCTATAGGTGTAACTGTGTGTCATTTTGGAGAAAGCGGAGAAACCTACTAAACAGCTGGATAATCGATACTTTATTGTCTCATTGTCACATACATAGTGCATTTTCATTTATGAAAGCTGTACTTGCAACAACGACGCTAGAGGATTCGAACCTGGGTCCACCTACTCGTTAGCTGCGCACATTATCACTGGGCTACGAATCTGGAAAATTGACTGAGAATCCAAGAATTTTCGATTCAATAAAGATTTTTATTTAAATTGCAAAACATTCTTTTATTGTCCCACCCATCCATCTTAGTTGCCTTCCTCCATATCCATGCAGTCATCTGCATTATATATTTTTATGAAAATATGTGTAAAAATGCAAATGATTGTTTAAATAAATAATGGTTTTTAAAATTATTAGATCGTTCAAATTGTTTATTTATCAAATTTAATTTACCTAACTCTTTTATACTGTAAAAATACGCCAAATACACGAGGATATAAATAGGGCCATAATTGCGATACTAAGGCTCAGCGAAGCTGTTAGATATTAGATGAATCGAAAAAAATAAAAACGAAGGATAAAAGATTAAATCGCTAATTAACTTGGTTGTTTTAAATAATACAGTTACGGGCAATTTCATTCAGTTAAATATAGTTAAATACATTTATTGGATTGCAACAGTAGATCTACCTGCCCTTGGTGCACCCTGGTAACGTCCTAGGCGGCTAAAAGATCTACTACTATCGGCATGCAGCAACTATCGCTGCCAAGAGTCCCTAGGTGGGACTAGATTGTGTCTTACAATGGAATGCGGGCGGCCTGTTCTAAACTATGAAAGTTTAGATTCATCATTCCTTTGCCAGCTACAATGTTGAAATTTGCGAGTGGGCCATGATTGTTTGGCGAGCCATCTGCACCGCATTGACACTTTTGATAACCCAAATTGCCCTCTATGTGGGAAAGACGAGATCATGGACAGGCACCACATAGCAGGATGACCGGCCTTACGTGGGGACTCTGAGGTGAAATGATATTGGAGCCCTAGTTTTCTTTTCACTTGTGTAAGGTTTACGCTGATTTGATCCCGTAAGAGTTTGACATTTCCTCTCGCCATTGGAAATAAAATATATATAATTAAAATATTTAATTTATTGTGAGATACATATATGTTGTTGAAATGTGTTTTTAAAAGGGAGTGAGGGGAGCTCATTCTTTTATCCATGTTGTAAAGATATCCTGGTTATGCTGAACGCATTATAGAATATAATGTACGAATAAATATGTGAATCAATATGTATGAATCTCTCTATAGATAAATAAATGGATGTATGTTTCAGCATAACATAAAAACCAGAACACCAAAAGAAATTCAGTTGTTTTTCTAAATACATTATTTTTTCAACTGATTCATAGCTAAAAATTAACAAAACTTTTTATTAATTCTATTTTAATTAAATAAAAATCAGTTTTTTACACCACCAGATGGTACCGGCATTAAAAACTGACTGACGTCATTTGATATTGTAAAAAAAAAAAAAATGAGGTAGAAAATTTACAGCATTAATATTCAAAATGTTTTCTGAATTTAAACATTTTATTTTTATAAACGAATACTAATAAATAAAAAGTGATAAAAAAAATAATAAAGTTTTAGAATAAGAATGATTGAATTTTTACCCAATTAATCTTTATTAATTAAACTAAAAAGAGTTTTATTATTAATTATTTTTAGTTAAAATTCTGATTTTTTTTTTTTTTAGTCAACTGATTTTTACGCCACCAGATGACACCAACATAAAAAAAATGACTGACG
Organism: Caerostris extrusa; assembly: GCA_021605095.1. Lineage (NCBI taxonomy): Eukaryota > Metazoa > Arthropoda > Arachnida > Araneae > Araneidae > Caerostris > Caerostris extrusa. Next base: position 67,801 of record BPLR01014839.1, on the reverse strand, counting down.
CCATTAGTTATCGAAAAAAAAAAATATGAGGTAGAAAATTTACAGGATTAATTTTCAAATTATTTTCTGAATTTACACATCATTTTTTAAAAAATAAATGCTAATAAATGAAAAATGAAATTTTTAGTTTCGAAAGATTGCATTATTTAACCCATTAATATTATTTAAAGATAAATATTTAAAATCTGCAATCTTTAATTGTGCAAACAAATAGTAAAATTTACCAAAACGAAAGTGCTTTCTTTTTGTAATCAGACAACACAAGATCTCTAGACAGACACACTACTGTGTCCAAAAAGAAAGACAATTTTCAATTTAAAATTCCCGGGGTTTATGGAATTTAAATTTTTTTTTTTTTAGGTTGCTGGCACTGCCCTTGACATCTGTGTGGAATTTTACCTCAAAATATTCATTAGTGTTTGAGTTACGCTTGGTTTTGTGAGACGCTAAAACTGATTCCGCCGATTTTTGAAATGTTTGAATTAATTGAGCAAAAAAACTTGAATTAAATTTTCTTTGCGGAAACGTATAGAATGTTGCAGAAGACATTCGGCGAGCATTCCTGCATCGGAAAGAAATGTTTAGAAGCCGTATAAACAGATCAAAAAGACAGAGAACGTGTTGAAGACGAAGAGCCCTCTGGCCGATCATCAACCTCAACCGATGAAGCTCGCGTCCAAAATATTAAAGATTTGGTTCTTGCAAACCGTCGATTTACAATTAGAGACCTTGCTGAGGATATTGGAATTTCGAAAGCATCAGTCAATTCCATTTTGGGTCTCAAACGCGTCAAATCTCGATTGGCACCGAAAACACTGAATGCGCCAGATCACATTGCATTGATTCTTCGTGACCCTTCCGCCAAAAATGAAACCCAAATCGTTCCACAACCACCGTATTCACACCGGGCGACTTCTGGCTATTTCCCTAAACTCAAAAGGCCACTCCGGGGATACCGTTTTGAGTCGATTGAAGATTTTCAACGTGAATCGCTGCGCGCTTTGAAGGCCATCCCTGCCGATGACTTTTGGTGATTGATGATTGGAAAAAAGTTGGCATAAATGATTTGTGTCCGGGAGGGGATTACTTTGATTATTTGGAAGAATAAATAATTTATTTGGAAAAATAAATAAAGAGTTTTTGAAAAAAATTGGTCTTACTTATTGGGCACTGTAGTATATATACACTCAAGAGCAAAACATTATGACCCCTGTCAATAACGAGTTGGCCCACCTTTGGCGCGCAACACAGCTTCAACCCGCCTTGGCATGGATTAATACCAGTTAAATACCACTTCCACCTGATCACGTGCCTTCCACGTCATCCAGGCGAGTTCATTGTAAAATGTAGGGGTGGTCATAATGTTTTGGCTCTTGAGTGTATATACTGACCTTTGCATCCCATTGCAGTCGTTTGTCGTTGCCTGACAAAGCTTTCAGCAGCAGCGGGAGATCTTGCACGTAGCGGCACATGGGTCCGGTGCTCACGAAATCGAGGGACCTGTCTTCCTTTTCGAGCTCCACTTCGGAGTAGGGAAACATTCCCCAATTCGGTACGATATCTGCAAAAAAATTAAAAAAAAATAATAAGGTTATCATTGAAATATCACTAGATTCTCACAAGCCAACGAATGAGTAATATGAGAATTTTTTTTTTTCACAGTTTTTATTTAAATCTCGCTCTTTTATATGATTAACACTGTATAAAAAGAGTTATTAATACACATTACACGTGTTTTGACATAAATATACATGTTTTACACACATGTTATGACCTAAATACACATTTTGTTTTGTATTAGTTACATGTTTTGGCATAAATACACATGTTTTGTGCATGTTATATGTTTGGGCGTAAATACACATATTTTGTACATGTTACATGTTTGGCAGAAATACACATGTTTTGTGCATGTTTAACCATAAATACACATGTTTGACCATAAATACAAATGTTCTGTACACGTTACATCTTTTGGTATAAATAAATATGTTTTGTACATGTTTATGTTTTGGCATAACACACGTTTTGTACATGTTACGTGTTTTGGCATAAATACATACATGTTTACAATACATGTTTCGGCATAAATACATACATGTTTAATACATTTCGGCAAATACATACATGTTTTGGCATAAATTCTACCAAGTTTTAGAGGATAAGAAATATAGAGAAACTATTTTTAATAAAGTTTTCTAATTTTTTTTTTTTTTTTTTTCGTGTGATTTAGTTTTACACCGTTTTTCCTATCCGAGCTATTGGTTAGTTATCAATTAAAATTTTTTTAAATGTTTCTTTATATACAAATTCTGCATTTATAATTAATTGTTTGAATAGCATAAAAGAAATTGAAAGCATGGTCTATTGTTTTATTACAAAATTATAGCATTATAATGTGGAAAAATTTTTAAAAATATCAAATTGTTTTGTTTATTATTAAAAAATTCAAAAGATTGAAACAAATTATGATGTATTAAATGATAATTTTATATATTATATGCCTTTAAAAGTGAAATTGCCTGAACTAGAACTGTTGCCTATTCGTTTTTAAGAAGAAAAAAAAAAAACATTTTATGTATCCAACTTTTGCTTTTTTAAATATTCAAGAGTTTTATTTTTTTCTCTTTTAAACTTTTATTCTTTACATAAAAGTTATAATAATAATAATACAAAAATTATGTATACATAATTTTTTAATAATTAAAAATAATTAATTTAATTTTTCATTTTTTAATAAATATATATATACATCTTACTCCTTTTCTATGTATTGAATGAGCTTTAAGCTTAAGAAACTTCTGTCATTCACAAACCGGGCCATAGAGGTTGCTAGGCAACCAAGTCCGTGTCAAAATGGCTAATCTTCGCCGTCAATATTTTTCAAGAATGAAATATCTAATGAACTAATGCATGAATCTTAAAAACGAAGTTTTCTCATATCTAACTAGTATTATTTAATACTTATTACATCGATGTATAAATAAAAAGTTACCGATAACAGTATAACAAAATTAACCAGTGAGTATTTATACTTAGCTAAACTTTCATATGTAAAATTGAAAAAAAAAAAATTTAGTTAAAAAATCTTTCATTCATAAAATTTCACGCAAATTGTCAATTTTTATTCATATTTATCCGTTTATTATTTACCAAAAAGATTACAGATTTCAGCTGTAACGGATGGCTACAATCATAATATCGCTTTATAAATAGACATTTCACTTTTATTAGATAATTATTAGATAATCTTTGTGAAAATAAATAAACATTTTTATATGTTTTATGAGAATAAGGACATAGTTATGATGATCATACATGTTAAAAATAGCTTTTTACTAACTAATTTGAAAAAAAATTTATTTCAAGTTATACCTACTGAATACTTTTTGAAAAGTTACCCTTTTTTTTGTATTATACAATAATTCAAGGTTATTATTTATAACTATCATTTATGACGTAAAATTTCCACTACTGTTTTTAAGTAATACGGTTTTCATTTTCAATGTCAAAGGACATTGACAACTATGTGCTTCGTAAACAAAAACCAAACGTCATTACAGTGATTTAATACTTGAAAACTCACTTTTTTTTATGAAAGTTTCAAAAATAATTTCATTTTTATGTTAAGAATAAGTAAATTTTAAGGCTAGTAATAGTCGAAGTAGCTTTTTGCAAGTTTTATGTTGGAACATATATCCTTCACTGAAAACTTAGTGGTTTTAGTTGAAAAGTTTTTTTTTTTTTTTTTTTTTTTTACTTCTTTTTGAATTAACAAATCTCGGCGCTAGATGGCGTTAGGAGTTGCACGAAATTTAACAGATGGTTACAACGCTTCGGATAGCAAGGATTTAATTTTAGCAGTTACGCCTGATAAAAAATTCAACGTTTTCGATAGGGAAAGAGAGATTAGCGTTTCACCTAGCGTTGCGTTAAATTTAGTTCAAGTTAAATGCAACTTTTGCAGTCTGCGTTATAATTAACTCCTCACAAATGTAGCAAATTTAAATCTTAAAGAATTCTTATTGAACATTTCTATGATTGATAGTTACAATTTTTTACATTTTATTATGTTTGAATTTTTTGAGATATATTTACATGATAAAATTATACACACACACATATATATTACAGTGAATAATTTGCAAAGGAGAATAAAGATATGACAAGTTGCGTTGATATCATATATACATATAAGATATTATATAATATACACTCAAGAGCCAAAACATTATGACCACCCCTATATTTTGCAATGAAACTCGCCTGGATGACGTGGAAGACACGTGATCAGGTGGAAGTGGTATTTAACTGCTGCTGGTGGAGAGTCTGAAGAATCATTCTTTCACTTACTTCTATGTGTGTGATGGGAAAGGCTGCGGATCTAAGCGACTTTGATAGAGGGCAGATTGTAATGGCTCGAAGGCTCGGAACAAGTATTTCCGAAACTGCACGACTCATGGGTTGTTCGCGATCTACAGTTGTTAGTACTTATACAAAGTGGATGAATGACGGTGAAATCAGCAGTAGACGGCATGGTGTTGGACGTCCACGCGCTATCAAAGAAAAGGTCGTCGGAGACTGTCTCGCATGGTGAAGCAAAACCGGAGCCAGACAGTGGCTCAGCTGACAGCCCAATACAATGTAGGGCCAAGTAGAATAGTATCGGAGCACACTGTTCAGCGGACAGTGTTGGATATGGGGCTACGCAGCAAACGTCCCATTCGTGTGCCTTTGCTGACCAAGCGTCATCGCCAACTGCGCCTGCGCTGGGCCCGGGAACATCGTGACTGGTCCATGGATCAGTGGGAGAGAGTTGCGTGGTCAGATGAATCACGGTTTGTCATTCATCACGACGATAGCCGTGTCAGGATACGTCGTCTTCCAGGCGAACAGTTGCTCCCTCAATGTACAGTAGGTCATACACAGGCCGGTGATTGCGGTATTATGCTTTGGGGGACGTTCTTTGGGCGTCTCTGGGACCCGTGGTTGTGGCAGAGCAGACCATGAATGCTACAGGGAATCTGAACATCATTGCAGGACCAGTGGCATCCTTACATGGCCTCTGTTTTTCCAGCTGGAAATGGAATGTTCCAACAGGACAACGTCCCTTTCACAAGGCTAAAATTGTGTTGGAGTGGTTCCAGAACATGATGCTGTTAATGATTCCAGTTAATGTCCTCGCCGCCTAACTCACCGGATCTCAATCCGATAGAACACATTTGGGTGTCCTGGGACGGCATCTCAGAGTTCAAAAGACCACCAATTCGCAGTATCTCGGATTTGCTTGACCGTTGTTTAAACATCTGGTACAATCTGTCTCCGGCCATCTACCAAGGACTTGTGGCATCCATACCAAGGCGGGTTGAAGCTGTGTTGCGCGCCAAACGTGGGTCAACTCGTTATTGACAGATGGTCATAATGTTTTGGCTTCTGAGTGTACATATTTTTCTTATTTAAATTCGTAAATTGGTGGGTCTCGTGTTCCACTAATGTATAAGAACATTTGTGACGGTATCATATAATTATACGATATTATATAATACACTTTTTTTTTTTCTTATTCAAATTCGTAAATTGGTTTATCTCCCACTAATGTTTATAGCACGTTGTGATAATATCATATAATACATATATTTTTTAATATTATTATTTTTCTTATTCAATTCGTCTATTGGCAGTTCTCGTGTTCCATTAATGTATATCCCGAACAGGCTGGAAAATGGACCAGAACTGGCCAGAAAACCTGTAAAACTACCATCAGGCCAACCTGACTGTCGATATCCTGAACCTGCAGTTTGAAGTTCAATTATCACCGATAGTGTTCGTTATGCTCGCTGTTTTAAAATCTTAGAAGAGATAAATAGTGTCTCAATCATAGCCATATTGTGTAGAACTGCCTAGATTTCTCCTAACCTACACTCAAATGTGGATAATAATCCCAAAAAAATCTTCTATAGAATAATGTTGCATGCTATAACGCTGTTTCCTATTATAAACATGATCAACAAGTTTAGAAGATGTATGTCTAACGTAAACGTATAGTATTAGAGAAAACACTCAGAATTTTTTTAAAAATAAAACATCAAAATATTCGATGTATTAATCAAACTTTTAGTACTATGTAAATATATAAGACTAGATTTTAATTTTACAACCAATAAGCTGAATTTTTCCAAAGACAGTACCGAAATTAAAAACATAATTTTTGAAAGATTTGTGTGTGTACATACCCCTTGATGGTTTGTGTCCATATATTCCACAAAACGACGCAGGAATGCGTATGCTGCCTGCTATGTCATTTCCAACACCCATAATAGAGCTTGCAGATGTAATCACTGCGCCTTCTCCACCTAAATCAGTTATGATTACATGGATAATTACAGATTTCTTTAATTACACATTCATTAAATACAATTATTGTTAACATTTTGTATACAATTTTGTCATAGTTTATGATATTAAAAATTGTATTAATTTTTAATTTTTTAAAAACTATTTTCTGTTTCATAAACGGGTCTAAACTAATGATTTTACTGGGTTGAAAAATTAACTAGGAATAAAAATACCCTGTATAAAATTAATCATGAAAAAATTAACCATTAAGAAATATACATGATTAACCTGTGTAACCGTTCTTCCTCTTAGACACTGGTAAAAGCGCCTCCTTGTGGCGTTCAGGAGAAATGGTCAGTAGGCCTCGAGACTCTCATATGAGAGGAAGTACAGCGCAACCTAAGATCTTACTGAGAAACATTTAGTTTATAGTCTGTCATACCGAGAGGAAATATATTTAACGCATCCCTGAGTAATAGGTGACTTATTTATTGACTTTCACCTGGAGAGGAAGTATCCGTATCCCTAGCGTAGCTGAGTATCGGAGTTTCGGTTTAAAAGTGGAATCTTTTCATGAGTCTATAATTATCTGTCTTAAAATGTGTTGAATATTGTATGTCTGTAATTGTATGTGTGTGGTGTAGATAAAGCTGTGAATTCTCAAACCTGTGCCTAAAATATCTCAACCCACACACACTTACACACACAGCCACACACACAATATGGTTGCCCATCCTGTGCACTATACCTGAGGAATCATAAATTTAACATCAATATAAATAGGTAGAATTTTAACACGCCTTTTCATGAAATGTGATAATTTTCTAAAGTTCGTACTATTAACGATATGTTATATGACAAATTTTGATGTATAAATGTCATTATGTTGAATTATATCCATATGTATCAGGGTCAAGAGAAAATGCTTTGGGAAATATATTAATTATACGATATTAAAATTATATTATAACAAAAAGTTATAAATAATTATTTTGACAATTATTTGTTATTTTGAGATGCTATCCTTGATTGTGATAATATTTAATATGAATACGAATAAATGTAAATAGATAAATATACTTTGAAAACACCGGTGCACAAGAAAGATTTATCGAATGGGGGAAAAAAGAAGAAGGAGAAGGAAACATAGAAAAAGCATAGACGCATAGAAAAAGAAAGTACTAAATTGGATAGGAGAGTCGAGTACCTGCGCACGGGGGCAGATGTGCAGAGTTGCAGATGTACATGTAACGCACACCTGCCCAGAATTAAGATACATAAAAAGTAAAGTATTATAGAATTAGCAGAAATTAAAAAGTTTAAAGCAAAAAAATTAATAGGAGTTAAAAATTAAATAAAAAGTTAAATGGAGGGGAAAGAAAATAAATTGTCACAAACATACGTAAAGATATAATGGAAATAAATAGTAGAATATATATTCTACTATTTATCTATAACTACCCCCTGGGTAGTGCCAGCTGCATTAGAACAACAACAGTATATATATATAATATATAAAAGTTTAAAAAAGACATACGAAGCAAAATTTGAAACTGAGATCGGAAGTAAAGTTCGCAGTACTCCTTATCAAGATAGAGGAGAGAACGGTGGGTTTGGTTTGTTGCACTACGGTCATTTTGCACATACTTTTGGCTAATTAGATCGGGACCTACAGTTTAACGTGGATTCCGAACCACTACCACATATCTGTGGCACTGCCAGGATTCGAATCTGAAGCCTGTGGTATCAAAAGCCAGATCGCTAGCCAATTGGCCATCATGCCGCCGAGAGAATGGTGGATTTCTGGGACTGAAGAGAAAAATATTTCAGATGGGTCATGAAAGAAATTAAGGCTGTTTGAGGTTATGATTCCATCCTGTAGTGAAATATGGATGATAGTAATTTATCTTCGTTGTTGTAGAATAATTGAGCTTTAATTAGTTTATTTTCATGGTTGTTGACATTTAAAAACAACTTTCTTAAAAGTTTCGTAATATAATCACCTATTGATTCTATTTGAAGATCATGATGTAGTGCATCATTTCTAATGAACCAGTGAGCTCCCGAAGTTAGTTGGATAATTTGGATTTTGTTTCTATTTGTTTTAGTAGCAATGGACTTACAAGGGACTTACGCAGCACCCAGGAGGGGTGCGGTGCTGCGTAAGTCAGGATCGTCGAGTAGGAAAATATCTTCATAACGTATGGGGACCTAATATGACCTTTCCTGAAAATGATGGCGTTACATTTATCTGTATTGATAGAGATTCTCCATAGGAAAAAGAAACGATAAAGCTTTGAAAAAAATTTGAAAACAATCAAAGCAATGACCCAGCCCTGTCTTTTATGCAAGCTACTAGTTAAAGTTAGGTGGATTAATCATTTTATTTTTAATAATTTTCCAGAACATATCACTTATAAGAAAGACTAAGGCTTCTGATATTATTTTTGAAAATAATAATTTTACTAATAAAATATTTTGATTATTTATATACAATCTTTTTTTCTTTTGTGAATTAAATATAAAATATTACATACCTTGGTTTTGATATTAGTTTTTCTCTTTATAGTTTTTGTGTATATACATTTTTATTTTATCTGGTGTTTTTATCTGTGCAAATTGAATGTTCAATAAATACCGATATATTTTATGAAAAAAGAATAATGTATACTATTCTATAATTGTTAACAAAAAACATACCTGAACTCCCACCGACAGTCCTTGTGTTGTCATAAGGATTCTTCGTCAAGCCATTCACGTGATTGGAGCTCTCCCACCACATACATAACTCTGGGACATCGGTAACGATGAAGGGTATAGCACCGGCCTTCCTATACATATCACTAGCTCCTCCATCTTTGTCAGCCCTGTGGTCTTTGGATCGCACTAGCCCGCATGTTTGCTTCATACCTATGAATTGAAATAATTAATTTAACACATAGCAAGAACATTACTTTTACTATTAACTATGTATTAACACTATTTAACACATTAGCAAGAACACTACTTTTATTATTAGCTATATGTTAACATAATTTAACACATAGCTAACAGTTGAAGTTAAGAGGAAGGAAAGACAGGATAAAAAATACTTCATAATCAGATCAATATCTGAACAAAAATATTGAGTTATCAAAGATCCAAAGTATGACATATTTCTTCGATATCATTTTTGTCAGCCAGAACGATGAAGTATTTAACAGATATCTAGCTGAGGTTTAAATAATTAGAAAGTAATAGAGCATTAGACTCTAAAATAAATATACCTTAAACATATAGAACATATTTAAACGGCCAATGATAATTTATTTGGCATTAATATATCAAGAAGGATATTAGATCATCTGTGCATTATGCAGATGAAGTTCCCTACAAAGACAATTAACTACTACAAACAACCAAGAAAATGTATGGTGGTTACTGTGTTCTATCAAAAGTAATTTGTATTACTTTGATAGAACACAGTAACTATCATGCATTATTATTTATTAAACGTAAATACGTGGCAAAGAAAGTTTATGAAAATAGCATAATATAATCAAGGAAAAAGCAAACAGAAAAAAACCTGAATAAATTTTAAAAATATTTAATTGAAATCAAATGGTAAAAAAAAGTATACAATTATTCCCGAGAGAAAAAAAGAGAAAAAGGCCAATTCATGCTATTTCTCAATGTATATTTCTACATTTATCATAGTTAAAAGAAAAAAAATATATATAAATTACCAAACTATTTAAAAAACTGTAATGATGAATATTAGTAAAGCGTGAGACATATTTCACAAGTGATACTAAATTATAAGAAATATATCCAATTAAAAACAACTAAAGATATTTACTTGGCTTTAAACAAACAATTTTAAAATTCAATTTGAAACTCAATGTTATACAAGATGTAAAGTTTTAAAATTTACTAATTGGATAAATAAATAAGATGTTATACAAGAATGTTATACAAGATGCTAAAAGATGGATAAGTTATATAAGATGTTATACAAGATGGATAAAATTTTTATAAAATGTTGTACAAGATGGATAAGTAATTTTTTAAGATGTTATACAAGATGGATAAGTAATTTTTTCATAAAATGAAAGTAATTTTTATAAATGTTATACAAGTTGGATAAGTTTTTATAAGATGTTATACAAGATGGATACGTAATGTATATAAGATGTATATTTTATAAAATGTTATATAAGATGGATAAGTAATACAAGATGGATATAAAATGTTATTTTTATAAATGTTATACAAGATGGATAACTAATGTAATTTTTATGGATAAGTAATTTTTATAATGTTATACAAGATGGATGGATAAGTAATGTATATAAGATGAATATAATTTTATATAAGATGTCATACAAGATGGATAAGTAATTTTTAAGGTGTTATAAAATGGATATACAAGTTGGATAAGTAATTTTTATAGGATGTTATACAAGATGGATACGTAATTTATGTTATATAAGATGTATAAGTAATTTTTATAAAATGTTATAAAAGATGGATAAGTAATGTATATAAGATGTTATACAAGATGAATAAGTAATTTTTATGAGACGTTATACATATAAGATGTTATATGATAAGTAATGTATATAAGATGTTATACAAGATGGATAAGTAATTATTTTGTATCTTAAATGACATACAAGATGGATACAACATTGATAAGTAATGTATATTATACAAGATGGATAAGTAATATTTATAAAATGTTATAACAAGATGGATAAGTAATGTATATATAAGATGCTATACAAGATGGATAAGTAAGTAATACAAGAAGATGGATTAATTTTATAAATGTTATACAAGATGGATGATAAATGTATACATGATGGATATAAGATGTTATACAAGATGGATAAGTAATTTTATAAGATGTTATACAAGATTAAGTTATGTTATACAAGATGGATAAGTAATGTATATAAGATGAATAAGTAATTTTTATAAGATGCTATATAAGAATGTATATATAAGTATACAAGATGGATAAGTAATTTTTATAAAATGTTATACAAGATGGATAAGATGTTATACAAGATGGATAAATAATTTTTATAGTTTTGGATAAGTATGTTATATAAGATGTATAAGTAATTTTTATAAAATGTTAAAAAGATGGATAAGTAATGATATAGACGTTATACAAGATGGATAAGTAATGTATATAAGATGTTATACAAGATGGATATTTTATAAAATGATATAAGATGGATAAGTAATATATATAAGATATTCATCTTGTATAACATCTTATATATATTATCTTATCCAGATGTTATACAACATTGATAATTTTATATAAGATGTTATACAAGATGGATAAGTAATATTTATAAAATGTATACAAGATAAGTTTTTATACAAGATGGATAAGTAATGTATATAAGATGTTACACAAGATACAAGATGTAATGATGGATTAATGTATATAAAATTTTATATAAGATGTAAAAGTAATTTATATAAGATGTTATAACATCTTTATATATAGTTAATCCATCTTGTATAACAAGAAATTTATAAGATTAAGAACATTGATAAGTATACAAGATGTTATACAAGTGGATAAGTAATGTATATAAGATGTTATACAAGATGTAAGATGTTATACAAGATGTAAAAGATGTTATTTATTTATAAGATGTTATACAAGATGTAAAGTAATTTATATAAGATGTTATACAAGATGTAAAGTAATTTATATAAGATGTTATACAAGATGTAAAGTAATTTATATAAGATGTTATACAAGATGTAAAAGTAATTTATATAAGATGTTATACAAGATGTAAAGTAATTTATATAAGATGTTATACAAGATGTAAAGTAATTTATATAAGATGTTATACAAGATGTAGAGTAATTTATATAAGATGTTATACAGGATGTAGAGTAATTTATATAAGATGTTATACAAGATGTAAAGTAATTTATATAAGATGTTATACAAGATGTAAAGTAATTTATATAAGATGTTATACAAGATGTAAAGTAATTTATATAAGATGTTATACAAGATGTAAAGTAATTTATATAAGATGTTATACAACATGTAAAGTTTATATAAGATGTTATACAAGATGTAAAGTAATTTATATAAGATGTTATACAAGATGTAAAAGTAATTTATATAAAAAGATGTAAAGTAATTTATATAAGATGTTATACAAGATGCAAAGTAATGTATACAAGATGTTATACAAGATGGATAAGTAACTTTTATAAGATGTTATACAAGATGGATAAGTAGTGTATACAAGATGTTATGCAAGACAGATAAGTAATTTTTATAAGATGTTATACAAGATGGATAACTAATGTATATAAGATGTTATACAAGATGGATAAGTAATTTTTATAAGATGTTATGCTATACAAGATGGATAAGTAATGTATGTAGGATTTGTTTGTGTGGTAATCAGTAGGCGGCGACACATCACGGTTGCTTGTCTTTGACAGAGCCTGTTTACAATGTGGGGAAGTATTCAACTTTGAACTCTGACCCCACGAGAAGGGGACAGGTCCCCGTAGATGAAGAAAGAAAGAACAGCTGGCGGTCAACGAGAGAGGAGCGAGATTGGGCAGGCTGCGTCAAGCAGGGAGAGAATATGTTTACCCCTTAATTAATAACTAATGTAAATATCGTTGTAAAATATCGTGTCATTAAATGGCTTTATTTAAAGAAACACATTACTTTATTGTGGCTGTCAAATCCCTGGACACCCACTGCAAAAGTCCAGCCATTGTTAGACGGGTAGAGAAGTCTACAAAAACTGTAGGTTCGACCGGGTGAATCTATTGGAACCGGTTGAAGTTATACATGTATATAAGATGTTGTACAAGATGTAAAGTAATTTTTTATAAGATATTACACAAGATGGATAAGTAATTTATATAAGATGCTATCAAAAATTAATAAGTAATTTTATAAGATGTTATAAAAGATATAAAGTAATTTATATAAGATGTTATCCAAGATGTAAAGTAATTTATATAAGATGTTATACAAGATGTAAAGTAATTTTCTATATGACATGCTATGCAAGATGGACAAGTAATTTTCTATATGACATGCTATGCAAGATGGACAAGTAATTTTATTTTCACCTCTTACCTGTAACACCTATGGTTTCTTTGCAGGAAAATGGCACTCCCAAAAGTGGCGTATCCCTGACGATGTCCTCTTCGGATTTTGTCCCAATCTCCAAAAACTTATCTACTCCTTTGGCATCCTTCAAAGCTTCTTCGAATCGTTCATCAACAAAAGCATTGATATATGGATGAACTGATTTGGCCCTCTTAATATAAGCGTTCATCACTTCTTTCACATTTAATCTAGGAAGAGAATCCATTAAAACGAAATTTCTAGATTTAATGACTGGAACATATTTAACTCAATTAAAAATAATTCAATATTAAAAGGTTTTTAGTTTAGAAATATATATTTCTCACTATTTTTTTAACTTAGGGTTATTTTGGTGTGTCGGTCTACGGTCAATTTATGCACACTTTCGGCTAATCAGAACCTAGAGTTTAATGTGGTCTCCCAACCACTGCTACTACTACACCACACCGGATCACTGTGCAGAGAGCTGAATTACCCCGTTGGCGTCTGAGTTCGGGAATGATGTGGTGAGACGTTTGACTTGATTCTGTGACGCTCTACACTCATTTAAGACCGGAACTTGCAGCTAAAGTGGATTTCGAACCACTACAAATATGCGATTCTTAAGAATATATTAAAATTCTGAAGTGGTTTAATGTAGGAAATTAAATAAAGAATTAAAAGTACATTAATTTGTAAAAAATAGTAAAAAAAAAAAATTAAGAATTATCATTAAAATTAACAAATTAATAATTTCTGAATTTTCATTTTCTTTAAATATCCATTTTGAGTGTATTTTAAGAAAAACTCAGAAAAAAAAAATTAATTTTTTGGTTTTGAAATTCTTGAAATGCTAATTATTTATCTACAAAATATTTACACAACAAATCCATAATTACCTACAAACTATAAATATAAATATCTACAAATATCTTTAAATATCTACAAAATATTATCTACTAAAGATATACATAACATTGAAAATAAAAAAATTATTTATGTTGTAGAGAATATTTTCAATTAAATTAATTATTAGTTATTAATTAATTTATTAATTAATTCCAACGTTTGATACATCATAAATATTATTATCATTAGAAATTTTTGAATTTATTATTATATCATCTGAATTATTTATTATATTATTTGAATTTATTACAATATTTGAATAAATTTTTTAAGAAAATTATATTATTTGTAACCACATTTCATGAAATGTTTACCTGTCTTTTTCCTTATTTTCTCTGCAAGTTCCACAGCTGGTATAAGAAGAATTTTATCGTCGATAGGTGGCAACATCTTTGTTTTGCCCATAAACAGACGATAAAAAAATGCCAAGAAGTAGTCAGAGAGACAGGACGGGTGAGAGTTACTAAAATGCGGATAGATTCCGCACAAATTTTAAAAATCTAGAGAAACAATAAAATATTAAAATAAATAATAAGCAATAAAAATAATGAATAATTTATTAATCCTCTTTAAGAAAACACATTAAAACATTTTTCGCCCTTTATAATATTATTAATGCCTGAATAATTTTAAAAACAATTACAATTTGCATTGTTTCTAACTATCACAATTTTAGAAATTGACTTTTGAATTAAATTCATAAAAATGAATAACCTTTTAACCATAAAAGCTTATTCTGGAAAGGCAATTATTTATGTTTTTATGTTTTTAATACACGCTATGTGCTACCGATTATCTAAACAAAATTTTTTATTTTTAACCTTTATAATATAACATCTGTATAACTTTAAAACGATTACAATTTGCTTTTGTTTCTGACAATCACAATTTCAGAAATTGATTTTTGAATTAAATTCATAACAATGAATAACTTTTTAACCATAAAAATAATTATGGAAGAGCAATTATTATTTTTATGCTTTTAACTAATGCTATGCTGACAGATTATCTAACAACACACTAAAGGAAGTTTAATTTATAAAAATACATGTCGAAAACATTACCAGTAACATGGAATTAAGATTTGTGAATATTTCTTAAAGTGAACTTGAATCAATATTCTTTTAAACTTTCGATCAGAGGGGTTTTCTAAAAATAATTCTTTCTGTTATAGTAACTAACGTTTACCAAAAAAATCAGTTACGTTTTGATGAGAACAACCTGTCACTCAAATCTGATAACAGATATTCGGTGTCATCTATTATGAGATCAGGAAATTAGCGATTGTCTATGCCACCTTCACAGGTCGGAATAACTACAGATTGAATATAGACTACACCAGGAGTTGTTCCGTCGTGATTGGTGATTGACCATGAACTCAGAAATGTTTACTCCAATGAGAAGCGAGGGAAGCTGGCGTCCCCTTTTGACCGATTGTCTTAAAAGGAAGTTTTTGGAGAAAAGAGTGTTCTGCGACGAGTCGACCAGAAGTATTGTTTTCTGACTGTATAGGCTGGAGTTTCTGCCTGCTTTCAAAGTGAAACCTTTGTCGTCTCGTTATCACGCCGTGCGATAATTAAGTTCTGCCGCAAGACCAGGCAATTAGAATCGACGTAGACTCGAGAACTCTCAAAATCTCCATCCTTGAAGTGAACTGCAATTGTGAATCAAGTTATCATTAATTTTTAATTTTCACACCACTTTAAGGTCAGACCTTGGAGTGAACTGTACTTAGGACTTAATCGTGCACTTGTGATCAAATTTTTATTCTTCCTTTCTTTGTATAATAACTCAGAAAGTTCATTATATATATATATAGTGCTGGTAAATAAAAATTAAAGTGAAAGTGGTAAAGTGGAAAGTATGAACCTAAAAGTGGTCCTCTTCTTGAAACCGTTGTAGGTCTAATATAGGCCAAGACGTTACAATGTTAAAAGATTGTATTTGAACACTAATTCTGCATTATTTTTTTTATATATCGGAAGTAGTTTGACATGTACTGAAATATTATTGATGTGCAATCTTTCATCAGTAGCATTATGATGAGAATTTGTTACGATAACTGCTAGAAAATTTATAAGAAAATTACATTTTTTCCTGTTCATTTCATTACATTATAGAAATTGTAGCTATTAAAACTGATACATAAACGACTTTAAAATAATGAAAATTTCAGAATAGATCTCAGTTGCATAATTTTACTTATCTAGATTAAATATTCAAAATTCTTAAGAAAATAGATGTTTCAGTAATAAATGTTTAAAATAAGGTACCCGCAGCATCATAGAGGATGGTACAATAAGACCCTGAATAACTGCGGGGAGGGGATACGTTCCAATAAGGTCTCCGAACTAAACAAACGGTTAAACGAGGTCATTTAAAACGTAAATAATAGGGACAAGTGAAACAGAACAGAGAATAAAATTCATCACGCTTTTTTTTATTTTTGTACCATTTATTGCTAAATACTTTTTATTACAATAATTATAGATTTATGTATCAATAAAATCGATTTTTAGTCATAAAAAGTTTATGAAAAAAAAAAAATCGACTCAAATTATGTTTCTGATGATTTTTTCCTCATTTAACATGTTTTTACTTTTCTGTGCAGATGCCATTACTGTCATTTTCTGCCAGAACGTCGTTTTTCCTGTTTCATTCAGCAAGCCGTTGTCTATATCTAAACAATGAAATCAATGGCAATTCATTCTACCTTTGAATTTCTATCAAAATTTAAATCTTTTTGCATATCTGATCTATAATTTCCGTTATCGTGGCAAAACGTTTTTTTTAGATAGTCCGTTGGAAGTTCCTTTTGCTCCTCATCTTTAGAAAACGTTTAAAAAAATATCTTCGTGCACTTGCAGTACACGTAATCTATAATATCATCTTTGGGAAGATTTTCAGCAGTTGTAATAACTTGTAATACTTCCTCAATATTCTGCACATTTATATTATCCAGCACATTCATTTCACAGCCGGACAATTTCGTTATCCACAATATTCTCACCTTTAATTTGTTGAACGTTCTCTTGTGCCAGTATCATCTTTGGGAAGATTTTCAGCAGTTGTAATAACTTGTAATACTTCCTCATTTGTTTTATATTATCGTTCCACAGCCGGACAATTTTGATATCTGGATTCTCATCTTTTAGAAAATTTGTTGAACGTTCCTTTTGCTGCTCATATTTAGAAACGTTAAAATTATCTTCGTGCACTTGTTCACGTAATCTATAATATCATCTTTGGGAAGATTTTCAGCAGTTGTAATAACTTGTAATACTTCCTCAATATTCTGTACATTTATATTATCCAACACATTCATTTCACAGCCGGACAATTTCGTTGACATCCACAATGGATTCTCTTGTGCCAGTATCCTTTAGAAAATTTGTTGAACGTTCCTTTTTGCTGCTCATCTTTAGAAACGTTAAAAAAATTATCTTCGTGCACTGTTCACGTAATCTATAATATCATCTTTGGGAAGATTTTCAGCAGTTGTAATAACTTGTAATACTTCCTCAATATTCTGTACATTTATATTATCCAGCACATTCATTTCACAGCCGGACAATTTCGTTGATATCCACAATGGATTCTCTTGTGCCTGTATCCTTTTTTAGAAAATTTGTTGAACGTTCCTTTTTGCTGCTCATCTTTAGAAACGTTAAAAAATTATCTTCGTGCTCTTGCTGTTCACGTAATCTATAATATCATCTTTGGGAAGATTTTTCAGCAGTTGTAATAACTTGATAATAAGCTTTAAAATTAGTGTTTTCGGAGAATTCTAATACTACCAAGTAATGTTTAAACAGCGTCAGGTGGGATTTTTAACTTGTAATGCTTCTTCAATATTCTGTGCATTTATAATATCCAATCCATTCATTTGATAGCTGGGCGACATCGTTGACATCCACAATGAACTCTCTTGTGCCAACATCCTTTCTTACTTCCGACCATATATACCTCTATATTTAATTAAAATATTTTTATCATCCTCCTATCCTATCCATTAAGATTGATGTTGTCTACAGCATTCATGGTATTGCAGTTTTTACAACAATCTCTAATGGATTGTTTATATTCTTCATTGGTTTCAACAACCAGCTGTCGGAACGGCCGCTTCAGATAATAAACTTTAAAATTAATGTTTTCGGAGAATTCTGATATTACCACATAATGTTTAAACAGCGTCAGGCGGGATTTTAACTTGTAATGCAATGCTTCTTCAATATTATGTGCATTTATAATATCAACCCATACATTCTTCCATATTTATTTCAAAATCTTTAGCCTACTCGTTCCATGAAAGATTGATGATGCCTACAACATCCATGATATATTATTTTTTTCAAAAATCTCTAATGGATTGTTTATATTCTCCATCGGCTGCTGATCTGTTGTTTATACATCGTCTTCTTATGGCAGTTTAAAATGTTGTTACAATGGTAATTTTTTAAACGTTTTTAAGGTTATTTATTTAAATTTATTATGCTATTTTTAATGAATAAAATCAATAAAATTATTTCCCTCCGAATGATATCTATATTAATGGTGCAAAAATTTTATTATGGATTTTTTATGTATTTCTCAGCATTTAAATAAAAATTTCTAAAGTTCTTATTAAATTGTTAAAGATTGGCCAATTAATACAAACATCGGACGGAAAAATTCTTGGAATATATTTTATTTAAATTTATACAGTATTATTTTATGTAATATTATTACTATATGTTTTGAAGATTTAAAAATAATTGGCAAATATAAAAACACAAAGAAATAAATAATTTTTTCTCAGAATAATTTCATCCTAAAAGGTTCAGTATTTGAAAACAACAAATATGATGAAACATCAAATGAAATTTAAGAAAAAAAAATGATAATATCACATAATCTATTTAAATTTCGATTTAAAAAAATTACCTATTTCAAGTTTATTAGTGAAACTATAATTTTAAATTTAAAAAATATTTAAAAGTAATAAAACACAAGTAAAATATATTTACCATATCCATGATGATATAGTTTTTAGTAAGATATCACCCTGATGTTTCTGATATGTAATCCAACTTCTCTATAGTGTTTTCTTGTTATACTTTCTTCAGTGAGACTTCAATAGATTACCTGATAACAAAATGAAATTTAAAAAAAAAATTATGAACATTATTATGTTTGATTTTTAAAAGATTACATACAAATGGAGAACAGAATGCTAAAATAATAATGTTACCTGAGTTATACATGTAGAAAATTATAAATTTAACGGAAAAATTAAAACTAGAATATAATAAAAATAAGACAAATAAATTTCTTATAAACATTAAAATTTCAAAATAATCTTCGTATAATATTTATCAGTACTCAATTTGTATACATTTCTAAAATTTTTGCAATAAATAAAATATGCGATTATTTTTTGTATGCGAAAATAACATACCTTGAATTCACTACATAAAATGAAAAGCATATATTATTATTAAAGTGATTTCATATTGAAACTTGCATAGGAAAAAAAAATGTGAAAATTATTTGTATTTCATACTTACTTACAAAACAGATATTTTATTTGGAATTATTATTATGCATTATACATACAGCCTTTTATTAAATTCATTTATTTAAATAAATAAAATGAAATAATTTAAATGAATAAAATTAAATAATTTTTTTAAATGAATAAAATTAAATAATTTAAATGAATAAAATGAGATAATTTAAATGAATAAAATGAAATAATTTAAATTAAAAAAATGAAATAAATTAAAATGAATAAAATGGGATAATTTTAATGAATAAAATGAAATGATTTAAATGAATAAAATGAAATAATTTTTAAATTAAATAATTTTACGTACTGAACAAAATACTTAGTCCACCTGAAATCTAATGTTACATAAGCTTCAACATTAAATAGTTTATATTTTTTAAATAAAATAATTTGAATCATATTATGAATACTTTTCTCTATTTTCAAAAATCTCTGATTCATTGATTTGATTTCTTCAATTTATTTAGCGTTTTTTTTTAATTTTAATTTTAGTAATTATTATTCTATTATAATTTATTAGTTGTTTTGTTTATTATTTTATTACTTAATATTTTATTTTAATCATTTTTTACTACATTGTACCGAACCGATATATATATATATATATACATATATACTAGCAGAACTTGGATACGTTGTCCTTTAAAAAAGTGCATTGTAGAAAATTACATATCTCGAATATGTTCCAATATATGTGCATACTCATTTTCATGGATATCGTTTGAAAGGTATATAAGATGAAATGCTGCAGCACCAACTGGTGGCAAGTGACAATGAAGTGTATACCACGAACCTATTTTCCACATTCGAATGCATAACATTTACTACCAATTTTCATAGCGATTGGTTAACAAAATGTCAACAAACGAAACAAAAAACAAAAATATATTCGTCACGTTTTGTCAAACACACACACACAATTTCATAAAAATCAGTCAGAGTTTAGGAGGAGTTGTGACATACACACGTATAGAAGAATTATATCGATTGCAACGTCACCTAATCAAACCACCAAACACACACAAAATCGGTCCAGGCGTTTAGAAGGAATTCAGTGGCAAACACATGTACATAAGACTTATATATACAAAGATATATCGATTGCAGCGCCATCTACCGAGTCCAATTGGAAATCTAAACCAACCATCCTCAAAACATCACACAAAAAAATTTCATCAAAATCGGTCAAGAAGTTTAGGAGGAGTTCAGTGACAAACATAAGCACAGAAGAATTATATATATGTAGGATTTGTTTGTGTCGTAATCACCAGATAGCGACACTTGCTTGTTTTTTTGACAGAGCCTGTTTACTACGTGGGGGTATATTGAACTTTGAACTCTGACCCCACGAGAAGGGGAGAGGGCCCCCGTAGATGAAAAAAAGAAGAGAACTCTAGCTGACATGGGAGAGGCTGCGTCAAGCAGCGAGAGAATGTATTTATCCCTTTAATTAAATGTCAATGTAAATATCATTGTAAAATATCGTAGTAATAAATGCCTTTATTTAAAGTAACGTCCCTTACTGCGTTTTGTGTGTCAAATACCCTAGACACCCACTGCAAAAGTCCAGATATTGTTAGGCTGGTAGAGAAGTCTAACAAAACTGTAGGTTCGGCCGGGATGAATCTATTGCAATCGGCTAAATCTACATATATATATATTTCGATTGCAGCGCAACCTACCGGATTCAGTTGTGAATCTATCAAAATCGGTCAAACCGGTTTGGAGGAGTTCAGTGGCAAACACATGTACAGAAGAATTATATATATAAAGATAGGCATTGAAGCAATACCCGTAAGTTATGTGATAAAACTAAAATTAAGGACATAATTGAACAAAAACGAAGAACATAATTGAACGTCAAACTCACGTAATCGAAGTAAAATTTTTGCATATGTGTAAGTAGAAAATTTCTTTGATTTGGACCAAAACACTTATTTACGAGATAGCATTTATAAATTTACAGTGATACAATCAACCTCTCTATATTTTTCTCTTCTAAAATTTACCACCCTCTAAATTATTCCACAATTAATTTGAGTCTTTTCCTTTTTAATATTTTTAAAACATTTCATTTTTATCTTTATGAAAAAAATACAATTGAAAAAAAAAAAATCTTGACAGTAAAAGATAAAAAAAAAAAAGTTGTTCAAGATTTTTCAAAATCAAAAAACACACTAGGCATTTAGTCTGGCGTATTTTGATTGTCAATCTAATCTCTTTAAATAATCTCCTTGTAAATCTAATCTTAAAGAAATCTCCTTCCAATTTATTTTTAAAAACTTGGCTTATAAATTTCATTTAAAAAATAAATAGGTAAGGAGATTAATAAAAAAAATATATTGGTAAAAGAGAACAAATAAATAGAGCAGAAAACAATTAATCTGTGACTCAAAATATTTTTTGAATGATTCTATACTCACAGAATAAATAAATTTATTTTGTCACAAAGTGATTTCTGTAGGGGCAATATTTTAATCAATAAAACCAAAGTAATAGCGGAAAATAATAATAAAAAAATGGAAACTCAGTAAACGACAGCTCGAACAAGATAAATACTGAAATTGAAATTTAACTCCAAGACAGACAGAGAGAGAGAAAAAAAAAAAAAAAAAAATGTTATAATAAAATAATAAAAAATATATAATTTATGATTACTCATAAAAAAATAAAATAAAATTATAAAAAAAATAATTTAATAAAAAAAAAAAATAAAAATTAAAAAATATTATAAAAATTACATTTTAAAATCATTATAAAATTTTTTTAAAAATAACTGAAATCTGCTCGTCAAATTTCAACTGTGTGAACATTCGAGAACGGATGAATAAACTCAGGAATATAACAATGTTTAAAAATGCACCAGATATATGAAACAATGAATTGAAATACTACAAGAATGGTCAAATTCAACAGTCACATAAATACAGCAATGTTAAATAGATCAAAAACTTCAAGAAGAATAAATTGTTCAAGAATCTCTAAAAAGATATACAAAGTAAGATAAATGTAGTCGTAAATGAAGTATTCCCAATTCTACAAGAAACGTTGCCACATTCAATAGCCAAAAGAATATATCAAAGTTTAAAGATTCTTTAGGCATAAATGAAGAATTCAAACTCTATTCAAAATACAATAAGAAAAGAACTACACAGCTCAATAGGCATGGGAAAATGCTCAATAGGTATGAAAATTCCAACAGTATGAAAAACTTAAAATAGAAAAGAATTGATCAACGCACAACGAGTGCTTATAGCCATTGGAATACAAATGTTTAAAAATCCCAACCCAAAACATGAAAAGTGATTCAAAACCATATTACAAAACACTTCAATCAAAAGCCAAATTCTCCAGAAAATTCCTTAAGACTAACGTTATTTATAAATCATTTCAAGAGTTAAGCGGCCAGAAACTACCATTTTCCGCCAAAATTTGCAATGGAGTTTTATTTGCTTGATTCATTTTTGGATAACGTGTCGGACCTCTAACCATCATGTTCACACAAGATAAAAAAAAATATTTGATTTATATTAAAAATATTTAATATATAAAAAAAATATTAAAAAATAAAAAAAATATTTAATTTATGAATTAAAAACTGATGTCGAAGCTGTAATTAGTCTTAAGAAAATTAAATGAAAAAAAAATAAAGAACCACATAACTATGAGTAAGTCAGAGTACTACTGTATTTAATTTGTTTTTGTTCTTTTTATCTATTAATGTTTTTAACTAGTGATGTCATACCTTCTCTCGAGGTTAACAAGAGATTATATTCGTGACTAATAAAGTAATGAGTTGAATAAAAATAATAAAACAGTAAAAATGACGAAACATTTAAAATAATAATAAAAAAAAAAAAATCTATGACGAATTTTGAAACTGAAGGCAGCTGGAAAAATAAATGCCGTAACTTCCTGCTGTCTCATAAATATTACCACATCCTATAATTTACTTTTCAAAACGTTAATTTTTTGTTGCTTGCAATCAATTGTTATTTATTATATCGATTCGTGACTTGAAATTTCTTTAGGAGCACCTTTTTCTTTTTCCAATACTTTATTGTTAGTAGATTTTTATTTAAATCCTTCAAAATATCTATCCTGTATTTTGTTGTAGAAAGAGCAAAATAAAAAATATAACCTCTTTTCGAAATTGATTCCTGATTATTTAAATAAATTATTCTTCATCACAATGCATTTGTATAGACTTTATTTAACACGAAGCGAAATAAAAACATGAATGATTTGTAGATTATCATGTAACAGTTTGATGTTTAATACTATAATGATTAAAAAACTAATATGCAAAAAGCAATTATAATTATGCCTTTTTGAAAGAAATTAAAGCGAAATACTACTGTGTTAACAAAGTAAGACCAATTTTCAATTTAAAAATTCCTGGGGCTTATGGAATTTGAATTTTTCTTTTTTAGGTTGTTGGCATTGTCCTTGACATCTGTGTGAAATTTCACATCAAAATATTCATTAGTGTTTGAGTTACGCTTGACTTTGTGAGACACTAAAAGTGATTCCGACGATTTTTGAAATGTCTGAATTCAGTGAGCAAAGAACTTGCATTCAATTTTTGTTTGCGGAAACGTAAAAGAATGTTGCAGAAGGTATTGGGTGAGCATTCCTATATCGAAAAGAAATGTTTAGAAGTGGTATAAACAGTTCAAAGAAGGCAGAGAACGCGTTGAAGACGAAGAGTCCTCTGATCGACCATCCACCTCAACCGACGAAGCTCACGTCCAAAACATTAAAAATTTGGTGTTTGCAAACCGTTGATTTACAACTAGAGACCTTGTTTGAAGTTGATGAAGTTGGAATTTCAAAATTATCGGTCAATTCTATTTTGGGCCTCAAACGCGTCAAATCTCGATTGGTACAGAAAACACTGAATGCGCCAGCTCACACTGCATTGATTCTTTGTGACGTTTTCGCCAAAATGAAACTCATATCGTTCCACAACCATCGTATTCACACCGTGCGATTTCTGGCCATTCCCTACATTCAAAAGACCACCCGTGGACACCGTTTTCAGTCGATTGAAGAGATTCAACGTGAATCGCTGCGCGCTTTAAAGGCGATCCCTGCCGATGACTTTTAGCGTGCATTCAGGGTTGAAAAAAAGGTTGGAGTATTTGCATTGTGTCCGGAGGGGATTACTTTGAAGGCGATGAAATAAATTTGGAAGAATAAATAAAGTCTTTGAAAAAAAAAAATAATTGATCTTACTTTTTGGGCACAGTAATATTGTAGAAAGAGCAAAATAAAAATATAACCTTTTTTTTCGAAATCGATACCTGATTATTTAAATAAATTATTCTTGACGATAATGCATTTATTTACATAGACTTTACTTAACACGAAGAGAAATAAAAACAACTGATTTATAGATTACCATGTAACAGTTTGATGTTTAATACTATAATCAGCATTAAAAAATAATATACCAAATCAAATCTAATTATGCCTTTTTTTGGAATAAATGAAAATGAAATATATAATTTCAATTTATTTCTTCTTTATCAGTGTACATCAAGGAAAAGATTTTGTCAGAAAATATTTATTTTTTTTGTTCACACATAAATAAAGATCTAGGAAACGGATTGAAAATGATTTTATCAAAATTAATCAGTAATTTACGTTTTATATCTTAAAAATATTTCTGAAGGTTCTTTACTTTTAAGTTCAATAACCTTAGATCATGCATTACGGAGATATTTTCGATAATCATCAGACCATTCGGTTAAATAATTGTGGATGGAATTTTCCCTTAAGGATTTTCCCTGAAAGCTTACATTAACCCTGTTATCAACGAAATCATAATACGTTTTGTATTGGTTTTAACAGTTCGGATAATTCAAGATCTTTTTTAAGCGTAGTTAAGGAAAATTACTGACTAGTTTTGATAGTTATGTATTGTTTTTTGCAGAATTACCCATTTCCTCTGAGCATTAATAGGTCTCCATTTTCAGAATAGATAAATGCGTTGGCCTTGTCAATATTACAAATTGGTATGATTGCATCCTGCATCTTCAAATGCATTTTTTGTGGTAAGTAGTTTTTCGCCAAAAAAAAAAAAAAAAAAACAGCCTGATGGCCAATTGGCTAGCGCTCTGGCCTTTGGTAAGACATGTTTCAGGTTCGATGGACATGTGTGAGTGGTTCAGAATCCATGTTATACTGTAGGTCTCTGTCTCATTAGCCCAAACTAAAAATAATTGAATCTTCATTGGCGCAACAGCCCCTTGGTGGACTAATACTGTTCTGATTACTCCCAGATTTCGAGACAATAGATGGTTTCTCTTTTAGGGGATACGGTTGTGAGCCCGACACCTCACAATCATGTTAAACTGAGTCCTAAAAATTTTTAAATTTTTTTATTTAATGCAACCAATACTTTGTTCAGGCGCCTGATGGCAGATTGACTAGCGCTCTGGTGCTTTGTGCCACAGGTTTCGCGTTCGAGTCCCAGAGGTGACATAGATGTTTATAGTGGTTCGAAATCCCCTTTAAACTGTAGGTCCAGGTCTAATTAACTTAAAATATGACAGTAGAGAGACAAACTAAACTTTCTGGATAGATCCTTTTAAATACTATTTTACGAAATGTTAGCAAGTAAAAAAAAAAAAAGTCATTTAAAAAATATAAGTATGCGTTAAAGTAGCATGTAGTTCTGGAATGTACAGATAGAAGAGACCTGTCATTTCTTTTTTTTCTAACCCTCTTTATTTACGTCCATTTTACTTTAAGAAGTCATATGGTAGGTAATTCATAGATCGATTCTTAGATTTTGATAAAAAAAAAATTAAAACAGATTCCCTTCATTTAAATAAAAATGGGATGGATGATTAAAGAGGATTCATTCAGATGGGACAGATTCCCCTTCATTTTAATAAAAAAAATAAATAAATAAACATTTCAATTTAAAAATAATTTTATTCGTTGTTTTCAATTTTATTGTAAATCACTTTTATCAATAATGCGCTAATCTGAACGTGATCTATTTGTTATCTTAACACAAGAGTCTCAAGTCAAGACATTAAACACCTGTCAACATTTGTTTGAAGAATTCAATGAATGTCGTTTAGTATTGCCAAAGGTGTGCTTCATTTTGAAACTGCGCTCAGGAATGTAACTCTCCTTATTGCTAGATGATGAATAAAAAATCATCATACCTATTTAGATCAATATATATTTATCAAAATGAATTCTCATTAATGAATTTACCCGAATGATACAATTTACTTTCCAAATCCAAATCAAATCCTTTATTAATCATAACATCCTTTCAAATTATGTTTATTAATTCAAATTTTTATTGAAATTAGAGGTTATAAAATGTCCATTGTCATTCTTAAAAGGTTAATCAAAATGATTGTATTAAATGATATTCAGATGATAACCAATTCATTTATATAATTGCTTAGTTGGCTTGGTACTGATTAATGCATTATTAGCAAATATAAATTTGCAATTATTTCTCTCTTTGAAAAAAAAATAGCTTTTAACTAATAATGGATTGATTTAAATTTGTCCGAAAATACATAGTTAATTATCGACCTGTTTTAAAAATGCCTCTATCATAAAAGAAGTAAATACGACCGATACGGATCATAATTTGATAATAAAGATTTAATTTTAAATTTAATACATTAGAAGAATTCTGTACAATATTTAAAAGTACATTTTCCATCGAAATAAATATCGAAAGCATTAACAATAATTCTTATTATTTTTAAAAATATGCTCATTTCACATCTTTTTTGAAAATATGATATATAGCTACAAATATAGTAAAATTCATCAACGATTTGTATTTTCCCTAAGAAAATTAAATATAAAAGCTATCAGATCTTTAGAATCAATTTTAATCAACGTTAAAAATAAAATAAAAATACTAGTAAATAATATATTTTATGTTATTAATTTTATATGCATCCTAAATAATAAATATTAAATTTATTTTACAAATCTTCGTGCATTATAAAATATAATAATATTATAATATATTTTTCATTTAATATATTTATATATTTTTCATTTATATAATTGTAAATAATTCTTATTATGTGAAAAAAAAAACCAGATATAAATCAAAACGTTAGTTAATTATTTTCAATTTAAACCAATAATGAATTAATGTTTTAATTTTTATTATCTGAATTGTATAATGAATTTTTTTTCTCATATACTAAAGATCGCGCCGACTGTTTGTTACTTTAATAATGAAATTGCAATTGCAGTTATTTGTTTTTAATAAAAATATTTTTAATATTTAATGTATAAATTTGTATTTAAAATATAATAAAATATAAATAAATATATAAATTTTTAATAGAAATAAATTTTATTAATAAATAATAAGAAGAGAGAATAAATAAATTTAAATATTTAATTAATTATGTTTATAATATCCTTATAATTTCACATGAAACATTTAACGATAATAATTAGATTATAATACATAAATAATAGCAATTATTTTTTTAATAGAAAATATTTTTAATATTTAATCCATAAATTTCTATTTAAAACATATAAAAACATAAATAAATATATAAATCTCCAATAGAAATAATTTTTATTGATAAATATTAATAGGAAGGATAAGTAAATTCAAGCATGTGATTAATTATTAGTTGTTTATTAATAACATTCTTATAATTTCAACATATAAAATCTTTTAATGATAATAATTAAAGGCATCTTACTGAAATTTCAACATATAAAATATTTTAACAATAATAATTAAAATCATTTAACCGAAATAACATATAAAATCTTTTAACGATAATAATACTTAAAGGCCTCTTACCGAAATTTCAGCATATAAAATCTTTTAACGATAATAATTAAAAACATCTAATCTTAAATTTCTCCAACAAACTCAAAAGACGAACGTATTATACGCATGCCATGAGCACTTTCATTGTAAACGGTACAACAGAGACTCGTGACCATCTGCCAGTTTTAGTTTCCTACACACCGCCAGATGTCTCTAACATAAATATTCTATTAACAAAACAAAAAAAAAAAAAAAAAATAGAAAAACTAAGAAAAAAAAAATATCCGATCCATTAGAATCAGGAAATTGAGAAAGCAATACAAGGTTGCAAAATGAAATAGAGAAAGAAAAAAAAAAAAAAGCTGCAGCATCTAAACAATCGCCGTGGAGTGACAGCTGTTCTTGTCGTGAGGTGTGGATCTGTTGTCTCTTCCTGTGGATATAGTAAAGGGCGTTCGAATGCATTCCAAACTATCATGATTGTTTGCTTCAAACCAAGGCCTCCTGTATTTGACATAACGGGCTAAATTCACGGCCGTCATTTTTGTTTTGTTTATTTTTTTCCCTTTATTGTTCTCATAGAAATGGAACCTTCGGCAGTTCAATGATCCGTGGTGTCTGAGTCACGGCAAAATAATGCTGTCTGTTTCCTTTCTCAATACGAAAAAAATTCACGCCTTTTTTTGGCACAAATGCATTCGATTTAAAATCTAAAACCCATGTATATCCATGTTTACAAATTCTGCCAGGGAAAAAAAATTACACAGCCCCAAAATTGTCCTGGAAATATATCTTGTTAAAAATTTGATTCCTTTAACTTATCTATATATCTTCCCAGTTCTTGAAATACAATAAAAAATATTATAAAAGCAATCTTAATTTGGTTTGTCGCTCTACGGCCATTTTGTGCACACTTTGTTAATTAGACTGAGACTTAGGATGGATTAACGTGGATTCCGAACCACTAATAAACATCCATGTCTCAGCCAGGATTCGAATTTGAAGCCTGTGGTATCAATGGCCAGAGAGCTAGCCAGTTGGACATCAGGCAAAACAACCTTGAAGCTTGACATTATAATATTATTTATTATTAACCAATCACATTACATATAGAAATTTAAGATAATAAATAATTAAAAATTACAAATACCGTTAAAAATAATCCTAATGAGAAAAAAAGGAACTGGTGCCTTATCAATATAATAATCCCCTGCATTATTTTTTTTTTGTCAACAGCATTTGTAAATGATAGTATGACTATTCACTATTTGTTGTCAGTTTCTTCCCTTTTGTTAAGAAATTTGTGGGCGTACTAAAACCTCGTTCCATTAAATATGAAGAAAGAAACGCAATAAAAGCTTTTGTATTACAGCCCATAATTTAGGATATGCTGTAGGTACATCCTTTTGCAGGCCAGAATTTTTTTAGCCTTTTTTGTATTATCGACGAACAGGTTTTCTGAATTTTCGAGTCTTTTATCGATCCCCTTTTATTATTAAATGCCCTTCAAATATATCCAAGGCTATTTATTTTACCTATCCAACTACTATTTACCTCCCTTCCTTGATGGTTCACTAATTTCTATGGGGTGGTATCATCTATTTTGGGACCCAGTGGTGTTTATGATCATTTCTCGGATTCTCGGATTTCGATAACAGCAATATGTACAGATATTTTGATAATAATAGTTATCCTGGACAAAATGCTCCAGAAAAAAATGTACGAAGAAATAATTTATAATGATAATTATATAAATCTATTGAACATATTAAAAACCACCCTGATGAAATATTCAGGAATTAAATTTAATACTTGGGGCCTGAATGGCCGAGTGGCTAGCGCTCTAGTTTCGGGTTTGGGTACCACAGGTTCCAGGTGCCACAGGTTTCGATGTGTCATGGATGCTTGTAGTGGTTCGGAATCCATTTTAAACCGTAGGTCCTGGCCTAACAGGATCGTAGAGCATTGCGGAGGTATTGTTACTCCGCGTCCGTAGCTTATTTTCAAGCTACACGCACCTACTGGGTAGTGTTAAGTGAGTAACATTAGAAGTTGCATTAAAAAAAATAATGTTAAAGTTAAAACAATTGGGCGTTGTCAATGAGAGTAATTTAATGTCTGGAATTGGAATGATCTGAATCGTTTCGAAGGGGAACTAGATTTAGTTTAGTTTAGTTTGTACCCCTCTACGGTGCCGGAGTAGCCGAGTGGCTAGCGTTCTGGCACTCGGTACCACAGATTTCGGATTCCAGTCCCGGCGGTACCATGGATGTTTGTTGTGATTAGAAATCCACTTTAAAACCGTAGGTCTTGGTCTAACATGATCGTAGAGCTTTGCGGAGGTTACTCTGGTCCGAGCTTCTCTTCAAGCTACACGCAACCCTAGGTAGTGCTAAGTAAGTAACGTCTGTGAAGCCCTTGCTTATGGCATAAATAACAACTGTCTGAGTGTTTGCCAGCTGCATTAGAAAATAAAATTAATACTTATTATAAAACGACAGCTGAATGCTTAAACTTCGTAACCTTTACAAAATAAATGAGTTTCTATAATTGAAATGAGATGATTGGATTGGCTATTATATATTTGAAAAAAAAAAATTATCACCATTATTTAATAATAAGTAAAATGCAATGAATTCTATAAATATATATATCTACAATAAAATAATAATTAAAAAAAAACGAGTCTTTGCCGACGATTATCCAAGGTCGTCAAACAATTATAAATGAACATTTCAAAAAAAATCATGTTAGAAACTAGAAATGAATTATATGAAGACGATTACTAATAGGCATAAATAACAAGGAAATTTGAAAGTGAAGTTGCTAATTTTTTTTTTTTTTTTTTTTTTTTTGCAAGCATTGCATAACACTTATTTAAATTTATATTATCATTAGTTTTACTTATCAAAATATTTTTGTGGATTTTCCCAGATTAATTCACAAAATGCTAGCTGATAAAAACCAAAAAAAAAAAAGTAAAACGGAAAGTTTCTTTTAAGCGTTTAAGCTTGGAAGAAATTTGAAATATTTACTTTCGTTACGAAATATGACAATTTATTTAGAAATATTAAGAAAAACTTTTTTTTTTTTTATGAAAAATAGTAATTTTTAAAAAATGAAGTTTTATGAAAAAACTAGTTTATTGTGAAAAATTGATTTTTAATTTTATTTGGAGCTTTTTATTATCATAATATAGATTTATATATTAATGGAGTTTTATATTATCATTATCATATTAACATACTAAGTTTTATTATATACTTTAATATTTGGTTTTTAGTAATATTAGTAAAACTTTTTGAGTATGTTAATGATGTTAAGACTTTTCGAGCAAATGTTAAAAAGTTTTATGTATTAATTTGTCAAATAAACAATATCGGTTGTTAATAATAATGATATTAAAATATTAAAAGAAACATTCTCGTTAAATCATAATGTGACATTGTTGGTGAATTCTTGTTTTAATAAAAATATTTTTTTAATTAATTTGATTTATTATTAATGAAAGTAATTAATAATTTATCTATCAATAGAAAATAATTAATAATTTATCTATTAATGAAAATAATTGTTATTTTAAAAAGAATATACAAGGATCACATAAAATAAAAGAAGCTCTTGATTATAAGAATAATCGATAGAATAGAAACAAAATTCATTAATAGTTCCAATATATGTATAGTTCCTTAATAGAGTTCATAATAGTTACAATATATGTATATACCATGATCATTTTTACACGTATTATCATTCGCCTTTAAGAAATCTTGATGTCAGTGGATAAAACTGTTGTAAAAACGTGTGCATGGACTTTCGTTTTTGGGAGCTCAGTAGTTTAGAAATGATATTTTAATATTTATATATCGGTAAAAGTGCATAGATATAAGCTACGTCCTCAGATGAAGTAAAGCATGGAAATCGCTTGGTGCAGGATTAGGGATCTAAAAGAGGTAATGAAACGAGCCTAAATGGAGATTTTTAATCGTCTGGAAAGTAAGAACAATTGCACCATTTTTGTACATTTCATACATACAGCAGCACCATTTTAGCAGGTCCATGAACGATGCATATTTGTTATTTTTTCCTGCTGAATGAATAAATGATTTTTCTGCAACGTTATTCCATTTTGTGCCATTCCATTCGCTTCATCTCACTCTTAAAATGAATTTTTACTACAGTACTTTTTGCAGCGAAAGTTAAAGATTGAATATATATCAATTATATGTCTTTTACTATCTAAACATGATTTAATTAATATTGTCCTTCAAAATTTATAAAGAAAGAGACATTTTTTTAAATGCACATTGCGCCAATTTCATTTAAAAGCTTTCAAACAGATTATATTTTCGTATTTATTTCATACATTATACATTCCCAATAAATGGTATTCCTCAGTTACTGTGTTAATGACTGTGTTAAAGGTGAACTTTCAAATGACTGACTTTTACAAGGCTTTTAAATGGGCATGATATCAATTTCATATTACAGTTGTATTAACTTCATTTTACAACTTCTGAAAAATGATCATACTTTCGTATTTGTTTCGTATATAATAAATTCCCAATAAATGGTGTTCCTCAATAACTTAACGACTACGTAAGAGGAGAAATTTTAAACGACCAAATTATACAAGATTTTTTTAAATGTACATCGTATGAATTTCATTTCACAGCTTTTGAAATATGTTCATGTTTTCGTATTTTATTTGTGTAATATGAATTCGCAATATACAATATTTTTCAGCCACCTAACGACTGTGTTAAACTGTGTCCAAAAAGTAAGACCAGTTTTTAATTTAAATTTCCCGGGCATATGATATTTCAATTTTTTTTTTTTTTTTGGTTGTTGGCACTGTCCATGACATCGCTGTGAAATTTTACGTCAAAATATTCATTAGTACTTGAGTTATGTTTGGTTTTGTGAGACGCTAAAACTGATTATCTCTTCAATTGACTCAAAACGATGTCTTCGAAGTGGTCTTTCGAGTTTAGGTAATAGCCAGATCTAGCACGATGCTAAATCAGGTGAATAAGGTGATTGTAGAACGATATGGGTTTCAGTTTTTGCGAAAAAGTCACGAAGAATCAATGAATTCAGTGTTTTCGGTACCAATCAAGATTTAATGCGTTTGAGGCCCAAAACATCTTTTAAAATGGAATTTTGAAATTCCAACATCATCAGCAAGGTCCAAAGCACCAAATCTTTAATTGTTTGACGTGAGTTTCGTCAGTTGAGGTTGGTGGTCGAACAGAGGGCCCTTCGTCTTCAACGTGTTCTCTGCCTTCTTTGAACTGTTTTTACCACTTCTAAACATTTATTTCCGATACAGGAATGCTCACCGAATGCATTCTGCAACATTCTAAACAAACAAAAGTTAACGCAAGTTCTTGCTCAATTAATTCAGGCATTTCAAAAATCGTCGGAATCAGTTTTAGCATCTCACAAAACCAAACGCAACTCAAGCACTAATGAATATTTTGACGTCAAATTTCTCACAAATGTCTATTCTATTCACACAAATTCTATTGGTCTC
This sequence comes from Caerostris extrusa, assembly GCA_021605095.1. NCBI lineage: Eukaryota > Metazoa > Arthropoda > Arachnida > Araneae > Araneidae > Caerostris > Caerostris extrusa. The sequence continues at coordinate 33,558 of BPLR01014839.1, read as the reverse complement.
ACTTTTTGGACGCAGTAGTACGAGGGTTACTGTCATAGAAAATAAAATTGGATCAACGAAAAATTGGAGCGATGACAACACATAATTTTAATGATGACAACGTTTATTGCAAAAATGGCAATACATGATGGCAAACATAATGAAACAACGAATAAGCAACATAACAAGCAACGGATTTTACTCAAAGACCGAGTACTAAATGGATATAAAAAGGACTTACCTTAACGCACGCCTTTCAAACCGAAGAATCATTCAAGTGTCTATATAACACAAATGAAATGGCAACATGAGAAAATCGTTTGCTTTAATGAAACCGAAAAGAAGTCGTAGTTCCTTTCCCCCTTCCAAACCGCAAATCATGCACGTGACTAATCACCAGGTTGACCTTTCCTGGTGGGGAATCTCTAGACTTCCTGAACCGCTTTCAATGGAAGTACTTTTTACCGAAATCTGTTTGCACTTTTTCTTGTTGGATTGTAATTGAATAGTAAATTGTTTTGTGAACATTGCGGAAATAAAAAGAAAAGCTGGCAGGTTTTTTCATTCGTCAGTATTAATGGACCAATTAATGGTGGATTTTTAGTTCTTTTTTTATACAAAGAGGAAAAGGTAATTTCCAAGAAACTTTAATCTGTTGATGCTTATCTTAAACAGTTTTTTTTATAAACTACTCGTCATCTTTCCTTCCTTATCAAATCAGGAAATAAAACGTTTTATTTGGCACTTATATAGTTTTATATCTAAATTTATCAACTATAATAGTAGTGTGAAGGAGGTACGACCTTAAAATTAAACAATAGTGTTAAAATTATATGAATTATATATATATTTTTGGAAAAAAAATTATTACCTTTTAAAGTACATTAACCTGGTTCGTAGAAGTTACTTATTAACGTTAAAATGTGTATATTTTTTGTCTTTAAACACATGTGATTTTTAAATTAAATAATTATAAAATAAGCAAGTACTAATGTTTAAATAAAGTATATATAAGTAATGAGAAAATTGCAGTATGAGTTGATGAACTCAGTTTCAAAGAAATATTCATTGATATAAATCCTTTTTTTCTTTAATCATTCCTAAAGTGATTGTTTTATACATTAATTATACCTCTCTTTTGTAATTGTTGTAATGCTAATACATAAACGGTATACCATGTATACAATTAAATTATAAATTAATAATGTAATTATAATAATTTAAAAATATCAAAAAAAAAAAAATCTATTAAAGTGGTGTACAGTATAAAAATTACTTTTTAAGTGGCGCAATTTCTCTTTATTATTAAAAAATCTTTCACGATTAAAAAAAAAAAATTTAAGACAATTAAAAAAAAATCTAAAATATGAAATCAAACGTAACTAAGATAATATTAATGAAAAGCAAAATATTTTTGTATAACTTAATATTTTAAAAATACAAAAAGTACACTAGGTTCCTTTAAAATGATAAAAAAAAATCAAACTATTTTAAATGCTAAATAAATCATTATTGTTTAATAATTATGATATTATAGATTTATGCATTTAACTTCTACTTATATATCATATGGCCACATTTAATTCAATAATTATATAAAAGTACGCTATGGAAAAAAAATTCAAAATTCTGTATTATTGTAGCCTTCAAGTTTAATAAGAAAACTAAATTTGTTATCATTAAATACATATTAAAAAGTATTTATATAAGCACTATTTATACTTTTGCAAAATTGAAAAGAAAAATATAGTATTATGTCAACTTACATTTTAACATTATTCATTTCCAAATGATTGATATGTGACAATTCATTTGTTGATATATCACAATCATCATCAGTATTCATCATTGATATGTCACAATCATTTATATTTCCAATTCATGCATACACTGAATTTTTCTAGAAATTTGAGTTTATCATGATTCGGAAAACATGTATTAATATTATTAAAAAAACAAACAAGTGAAATTATTATGCAATGTAACTTAATAAACTAAGAAGTTTTCTAAATATTATTAAAAAAAAACACAAGTGAAATTTTATGCAATGTAAATAAACTAAGAAGTTTTCAAATATTATTAAAAAAAAAACAAGTGAAATTATTATGCAATGTAACTCAATAAACTAAGAAGTTTTCTAAATGTGAAATATTTGAGAGGTAATTTACATGCATAAATAAATAAAAAATTCTGAATTTCAGAGAAATTCAATGTTTTTATTCAGAAGATCAGAGGATAAGCTATATTAGATATCAATAATGCATTGTTTCATCCTGGCTATCATGCAAGCTGTTAACTGCTTTAGTATTAATTCGCAGTGTTGGCGGACTTAATCATTTCCTCGCCAAACTCTCTCACGAACTGTCGAATCAAATTAGAGATATCCTAGTTCAATCGCAGCCATCTGCTCTTCAGGCACAAAACATGTTCCGCAGGTGTCAGAACTAGTGATCTAGGAAAGTGTTTAAAAGTACAAAGGCAATGCGTAAATATGACTTAATGTACAGGTGTATCATTTATTAAAATACAAACTCGTGATGCCGTGAAAAAAAGAAAACACAATATGGGCGCCATACCGCAATTTCCTTAAATACGTTTGCCACGTATGAAACTCAAAGACCCATCAGGCCCGGTTGTTCAGTTAGGTCATACCCCCTTTATTATATTCCTATTTTCTGGTTATGTGATGAGCAATAATCAGGCTACACGTCAACTCTTTCGTGAAGTATTTATCACCTGACTTCAATTGGAAGTGAGATTTATCCCTGAATACAATGTGAATGCATACATAGTGATAAAATTCAATGGAAGTTACGCTCAAAAATTGACTTTATATTTTTTACACTAAGTAAATGGTTAAATGGTTAGTGACTTGATCTAGAGTTAGAGTTATTCAGTTATTTGAGCTAAAATGTTGCTAATAATTATGTTGCTTTATTGATTACTCCATCAATTATCTATGTATATTAGCAGACACACTGGCATACGCTGTTCGTGCCAAAAAAAAAAAAAAAAAAGCATTGTAGAAAATTACGCATAGGAATATATTCTTCATGCTCCAATATATGCGCATACAAATTTTCATGGATATCGTGTGAAAGGTATATAAGACCATGCTGCAGCACCCTCTGGTGGCAAGTAACAATAAAGTGGATACCTCGAACCTATTTTCCATACTCAAATGCATATTATTAGCAATTTTTTCATAGCGATGGTTTGAACGGCATAGAAAGTGGGGCCTGGATGGACGAATGGCTATCGCTCTGGCGCTCAGTACCCTAAAAAGTTTCCGGTTCGAGTGGCGGTGCCATGGATGTTTGTGAAGGTTTGGAATCCACTTTAAACCGTAGGTCCCGGTCTCATATGGCTGTAAGAGCGTCACGGTGCAAAAGTCAGACTCCTACCTACAGGTGCTCCATCACAACATGAGCTGCCCCCCTTTCCCTCCATCCATGAGTAGACTACTCATGGGATGTCCGTCCCACACTGCAGGACATTGAGGATTAGTAACAACAAACGGTATAGAAGTTGATATACTGCAGTACCATCTGTTGGCGATTTATATCAAGGGATAGCATAAAAACATTCTCCTTTTTTTTATCATACACACACATACAAAAATTTCATCAAATTCGTTTCAGCCATTTAGGAGGTTTTACAATGCCAAACATACTCGCAGAAGAACCAATTGTAGCGACACCTACCTGGTCAGATTGTGAATCTAAACCATTCAGGGACCCACTCAATCATACACAAAAATTTCATAAATTAGGTCCAGCGATTTAGGAGAAGTTCAATGATAAACACGTGTACAGAAGAATTATATTTATAATAAAGATATAGTTCTGGCGCTCTGTACCCTAAATACATTGTTTTCGGGTTCGAGTCCGGGCAGTGCCATGGATGTTTGTAGTGGTTCGGAATTCACTTTTAAGCCGTAGATCCCAGTCTGTTGACTGTTGAGCGTTGGGCGTAGAGCTGACAACCCTACGCCATAAAAAAGAAAAACATCTCGTCTCGGAATCTGCCAGTAGGGACTAGACGGCCTTGACCCAAACTGGGCTGTTGCGCCAATGATGATGATAAAAGATATAGTTTGTAACGAAATGTATTGTTTTATAAGGCAATACTCAGTATGTTATTATTTCTTTCTTTTGGGCCCACTAATTTATATCAAATTTTACGGATTTGGTCACATCGTTTTATTCTCTGTTTATTTACTCTCTGTTTTTTGTACCTTTATTTTTTAAAATTATTGCAATTTTGCCATTTTACATTTTATCTTATGCTTCTTAAATTATTTTTTGTTTCGTTGCTGCAGTTTAGTGCACATTTCTGATAGTGAATAATATTTTTCTTTTCTTTTACTTTTATTTATTTATTAATTTTTATTTATTTATTTATTCTGTGAATTTTGAATGTGAGCCACCTCAGAATTTTGTTTTGCGAATGCTGTGAATCAGAATTTATTTTTATATAATTATAGTGAATAAAAGTAATAGTTTTTTCATGGAAAATGACAGTGTTTCTAATTCACTCCTTGTATTTCTCCTTTCGATTTTGTGTTCAAGTGTTATCACGATATATATATATATCGTGATTTTTAAATCTATTTGTTTCAAATCTATGCATCACAATTACTGTGAATTTTTAGTATTTCTTCTTCTTCTTCAATCGGCGCAACAGCCCTATTGTGGACCAAGGTCGCCTGCCTACTGGCAGATTCCAATACATGAGATGTTTTTCTTTTTCGGGGTAGGGTTGTTGCCCTCAACACCAACGCATTCATATTAGACCAGGATCTACGGCTTAAAGTGGATTCGAACCACTGCAAACATACATGGCACCCCCGGTACTCGAACCCGAAACCTGTTGCACCGAGCACCAGAGCTCTAGAATATTTAGTAATGCAAAAATTTAAAATTAAAATTTTAAACATTTTAGAAGCTTGCGTAACACATTAATTGATTCCATTGAATTTATGGGATTTGAAATAAATAAAAGATTCTAAACTTTCAACAATATTTGTATTTACTATAACCTGTTTAGCTGTGCTTTTTATACTTATTTTATTGTTTATTATTGTTTTTATTTGTTTAAGTTTTTAAATTGCAATATTGTTATTTATGTCATTTAATCCATACATCAATATACATCGTGCAGTGAAATTGTTTTTTTTCCAGCATATTATGTTTATAGTAAAAAAGATTTTGAGAATTTTTTTGCAGTTAGGGGAAAAAAATTGATAAAAACTCACCAGATGAATTAAAAAATTCAAAATATTTGTGCTGCCATCTATCGTGATTTTTCAGATCGAATTTATTTTTAAATATTTTAAAATAATGATAAAAATAATTTTTGGGAAGTCAAATTATCAAGTAGAAAACTATCAATAATTAACTTCAACTGCATAAAAATTGATATAAAGTGATTCAAAGACTAATTTTCAATGTTTATTTGATGAATAATTCAACTCTTTTTTTTGATTACAGGAATTAAATTAACATACATACATCAACATATAATTAAAAAAAAATGAAGTAAAATATATTTCTAGACATTTTTAGAAAAAACTTATATTCGAGATGTCCTTAAAATAGCCAGTAATTATTTTTAGTTTCAAATTCTTGAATAATTTGAGAAAAATGTAATAATTAAAAAATGTAAATAGTACAATAAAAAAAGATTTAAAAAACTGGGATATTTGTCCAACACATGAATTGGGATTAACCTATTTTTATACGAAAATCCTAATGTGTTTTTTGAATAGAATATGTTTAATCAAGAAAAAAATACTGTAAATTTTCATTTAGTTATGGACAATTTTTTTTATTTATTAAATCAATTCAGAAAATATTCAAGGTTAGAAAATAAAAAAAATAAATAAATGAAAATTATTAAATTATTCCAAAATTTAAAATAATAATTAATAAAAATTTTTTTAAATTAATTAAATTTAATTTTGATTAATAAAATTAAAATTTAATTTAAGTTTAAATAATTAATAGAAAATAAATATTTTAATGTAATAATATATAAACAAATAACGTTAACTATATTCCCATTTAGTTAATTTTAGTTTAATAAAAATATGTAAAAAACTACTAAAATATTTGTTATTATAAAAATTAAAATGACAATAATTAAATTGGTTTTAAACTCTTATTAATGATATTGGCTTAATATTTTAATTAAACCAAACATTAAAGAAATAGAGTAAATATGATTCTATTTAAAAAAAAAAAAAAATATTACATTTAAATTTTTTTGAAATTAAACATTTGATTAACATTTGATTTGAAACTGTCTTTATTAAAGTTCTAAGACAAATATAAAAAAAAAAGGTTTAAAAAAAACTTTTTAAGAATATTATATTTTTTTAACTTCCTGTTCTAAAATTTCAAGTTATCCATTTTAATCAATTTTTAAAAATGAAAAAAAAAAAAATAATTGAGTCATTTTAATTATTTTTAATGTTTATCACCACAACAAATAACAATCATCTAATATATAAAATTATGCTATGCATATTTGAAGAAATTAAAAAATTAAGTTCATAAACGATATTCTATTTAAATTTAAAAAAAAGTTAAAAAAGAAAAAAAAAATTAAAAAAGTTAAAATATTATTTTTTAAAAATTAAAAAAAAAATCGATTATTGTTTCTAATGGAATGAAAAATACAAATTTTAATATAATTTCTATAAAAATTTCAATTCATAGGATAAATAAAGCCAATTTGACATGCTTTTTCACTGAGCTCTTATTTATTTACGAAGTAATAAGATACCTTTATAAAAGTAACCTAACCTTTATTAAAGTATAAATGTTTAAAAAGTATTAATATATATTTAAATTATTAATACCTGAAATAAAAGTATATTTTGGATTAAATGATTTTTCAGAAAATAAATTTAAATTTAAGCCTACATTTTAGAAAATACATAATTTATTTTATAAATAAAAAATATAAATTTCGTGCAAAATACATTAAATTTACTAAAACTACATTTAAGTTTAAAAAAATTTGAATTCATTATTTATATTTGTATGCACATAAAAAATGATTTATAACGAAAAGTTGAAATCGATAATTTTTTTAATTTGAAAATCGATTATTTCAAAAAATCGATAAAATTGATTGAAGAAAATATATTTTAAGTATATAGTAAAATTTAATATAAAAATAAAGTTCGAATTATGATATTCATGCTTTTATATAATAAGGAATATATTTCTTATTGTTATCAGTACTTAATTAAACAAATGCCATTTAACATTACTTTTAGAAACAAATAAATAAATAAATAAAAATAAATATTATAGAAAACTTTAAAAGTTAGCTTACCTACTGGAAAGTTAGTTGTGATAATGAAAAAAATGTGCTAGTGTAGAAAAATTCGATTTCTCAGCATATATGTAGTACCGACTTCATCAAATAGAATCACTAATATGTAATACATCCAAAAACTTTTATTATATAACATTTTCATTAATTTAGCAAAAACAGGTGCAAAATACAGTCGTGAATTGAATAGTTAATAAAGCAGATATCTAAGATAGGAAAACCGGTAAGTATATTTTATCATTAGAAAAAAATCAATTAATTCATCAGAAAGTACACGGATTTTTTTACATATCCAGGAAATATAGTTTTTCGCAACACCTGTACATAGATAGCTCTTAAATTGAAATATCTTTTTAAGCATTTCAGACATAAACGTTTTCCGATTCTATTTCGATGATTCTTTTTGATTGAACTGTAACATTATTTTTACAATTTGTGTATAAGTTAATCGATCTTTTTCACTTTTGTGTAAATTAATGAATCTTCTTCAATTTGTCAATAAAGCTCTTTGGAAAAATCAATAGTTTTTAAAAATAAATTATGATGTAATATCATTAAATATAACTTTAATATTAATAATTACAAATGGTTTGTGGGCATGAAAGCCCAGGGGCTAACGCTCTGGCGTTCGATACCACAGGTTTCGGGTTGTTACTCCGCGTCCGTAGCCTATCTTCAAGCTACACGCACTTATTAGGTAGTGTTAAGTGAGTAATGCTGCAGCGCTTGCCTTAAGGCATCAAAGACACCCGTCTAAGTGTTTGTCAGCTGCATTAGGAAAAAAAAAATACAAATGGTTTTAGTTAACCATGATAGATTTTAACAATTAATGTAATTTAGAAAATTCCTACACTAACCCGTAAAAAATTAGCGTCACGGAGCCACGTCAAACTTCTACCTACGGGTGTTCCATCACAATAGAAGCTTTTCTTCCTTCCATGACACCACACGGGTTCTTGATCTATATGTTGTTGTGTGATAAGAAACAACAGATTATGACTAAAATGTTTTGCATCTGTTCTAATGTGATTAAAATTTTCAGAATCTGGAAACAATTTTTGTAATTTTAATTTCGAGATGCAGAATTTTCTAAAATTTGAATTTATGTTGTTGTTGACGTATCCTCATGGAAGGATTGGTTTTGTTTCTCGCTCATTTGTGCCCACGAGGGCTATATAAACCGGACCTACAGTTTAACGTGGATTCCGAACCATTCACAAACATCCATGCCACCGACAGGTTTCGACCCTGTAACCTATGGCACCAAAGGCCAGAACGCTAGCAGATTGACCATTAGGACGCCCTCATGGAAGGAGGGAAGAGGGGTGCACCTTCTGTTTTTGATGGAGCACCTATAGGTAGAAGTCTGACTTCTGCTTCGAGTAGCAGGAAAATGAGGGTAATGCCTTCCGGGAGGACTTAAACCTGGAAAACATTTACTAGGTAGTCTAACTAACGAAGCAAGATGCTGTACATCGCAAACCTGGCCTTTTAAAACAGTATTTACAACAAAGCCGCCAGCTGATTGAACCTCCATCCCTAATGTTCACCTGCGGCGCAGCACGTTGCCAATGAGCCACGAGTAGGGCATTTGAGCTTATTAAGCGTTAAATAAAATAAAAATCTTCATACTTATATGACAGAAATCAAAAATATGTCTTTCTCTGAAGCATCAAAATATATTAAATAACAGAAAACCTGTAACAAATGAATCGTTTTATAAAGAATGAGTAAAATTAATTAATTAATAAGGATAGTTATATGTACTTTAAGACATTTTGATAAATAAAGATCAGTATAAAATCAGTGATCGCATAAAAAAAATAAGTAATGCAAAAAACAATTAACGACACAAGAGACCAACAATTTTCAACATAATTTATTAACCAGGATCCTAAAATTCATACATCAATTAATCGAATGTCTTGTATAACTGTTAGGTGAAGAGATTAATCAGTAATCATGGAATGAATTAATTAGCAATGAATGAATTAATTAGTAATAGTGGATGATTTGTATACCAAACTTTTGTTTGCTGATATGATATTTGCTAAACATAAAATTCAAATATAAAAATAAAACAAAACGCTAAAGTAAACACTGAATTCTCAAATCAATAATCCGTATTTTGTTCTTAATATTAAAATCACACATGAATTGAGAAAAATAAAATATAACATAATGAAGGAAATTCCAAATTATAAGAATAGTAAAACGATATCTTTACTGTTGTTACAATTATTCCGATGAGATTTCGATAATTCGGTTTGATAGTTCTGTTCGTTACTTCTTTGAAGATTTGAAATCAAATTGTAGAATAAATTATCACAAGAAGTAAATAACAGTACGTGATATAAAGTTGTTTTAGTATAAATTTGTTCTAAGTGGTTTTATTCCTAAATTCCTAATTATACATTAATTGGGCAGGGACTTATCCAGCCTTGGAACAATTTATCTAATTCAAGAGCAGCAGCAATAGTCAGGTGATCCATAAAAGGTCCACTGATAGCTTGTATTCCGATGGGTAGTCCTTTGCTCAAACCTGCAGGTATTGCAGTGCAAGGAAAACCCAATATGTTGAAAATTCCAGTGTACCCTACATTCTTGAACTTCGGAATGGTCATAAGGTAGTGTGGTGCTGGTTCTGGATGTGTTGGAAATAAGAAAATGGCGTCCTCTGAGAAGATTTCGTTGAATGTCTTTAGGAGAACGTCGTATTTTTCCAAGCATTCGTAATAGAACTTGTCCTTTTCGGGGTTTTTCAAAAGGCTGAAGAATAGCAAGGGTACAGTGTGGTCTGAGCGGCGGAACACGCTTTTCACCAGTTCCCACCAGGGGTTGATGGAGTCCTTTCCATACGCCAGAGCAGTTTTCAAAGGAGGTGCACCGACTTCCTTGAACTTGCACATCCACATTTCAAAGGCGTACTTCAGCTCTTTGAGTTCCAGAGGTATGGGTTTGACGCCGAATTCCTCTTCAAAATGCTTTGCTGCCTGAAAGTAAAATGTAAAATAGGTGAAAAATTGCATTTAAATTTATGCTTGCAAAATTTTAACTAATGATTAGAGTGTCTATTAAGGGCAAGTTCAATTTCGAAACCCTTGATGTGAAATGAGAGTATCCGTGTCTGTGCCGGGTATGGGATCAGAAAATGTTTAAGCTGGAAAGTTTCTCCTCGAAGAGAAAGATGGATATCGCTGTTGGAGATGTTTGTTCTAAATTGCAGTGCACAATAGGGCTGTAGTGAACTGTGACTACCTATGGCACAAGGTCATCTATGATGCCTGTAGCTGACATTAAATTTTTTGCAATTCCTCAACTTGTTTAAGCTGAAAAAAAGTTAAGCCGCCCGGAACCCGGTCTTCTTGAGGCAGTACCATCCCATGACCACTGCTCCCAACAATCATGCACAGTGGACACATTCCGACCAAGTCTTTTGCAATATCGTGGAAAGAAAATCCACCTTCTCGTAGCCCTATTATACGCCCTCGTTCAAAATCGGCGAGCTGTTGATAATGGTTTCTTCGTCTTCTTAAAGGCATTCTCGGCTAACCATCAACTCAATACGTCAAATTTCAAAAAACAATAACGCTCACGAATTTCACGCATTTAAGGCAAACCCGATTTGCATGTTCCGAGTGGCGCTACTAGCGCTACACTTATGCGAAAAGAGCGAAAATTGAATCGGTGTCATCTTTCAGATGTATACACACGCCTACCAAATTTCGTTTATCTAACACAAGTCTTTCTTGGTGTTGGGGTTGTATTTCTAAGCAACACGGAATTCTTTCAAAGATTAAAAATTCCTTTTATTTGACATATGAAGTATATTTATTTTACTAGAATTGATACTTTTAATATGTTTTTGCTCTGGTAATTTAAGAACTGTTAATTTCTTGAAAAACTGATAGTTATTAGTAAGATGATCTTATTTCATTTAGATACCTTCTTGTTTAGGAGAAAATCTGTTTTACAACTATCATAATTATCGGCAAAAGGAAAAGATTCAAATATTCAACTGCAAAAAAAACTGTATAGATATTGACTGTGCAGACTATTTCGCTGAGTGCACACGTGGCAGGATGTCAAGTTTTTAACATTCTGGCCTTCGGTACCACAGGCCTCAGGTTCGAATGTACTGGTTATGGCATGGATGCTTGTCAGTGGTTCGGAATCCACGTTAAACTGCCTGTCTCGGTCTAATTATCCCAGAATGAGCAAAAAATGACAGCAGAGTGCCAAACCGCTCAGTGCTGCAGGTTTCAGGTTCGAGCCACCAGTGATGCCATATATGTTTGTAGTGTTTGGAATCCACTTTAAACCATACGTTCCGGTCTAATATGACTATAGATTGTTGGGAAGCTGAAAAACGCTATTTTCCGCATAAAGAAAAAATGTGAAAAATGTTTAATCTGCCAGTAAAAACAGACGGCCTTGGCCCACCATGGGGCTGTTTCGCCATTGAAATAAGAAAAAGTTCCTGTCAATTATGTGTTATACATTATAAAAGTGATGCCATTAAACTATTTCAAAAGATATCGTACCTTTTCGACAGCTCTTTTAACCTCTGGTCTAGCTGCACTTAATAATCCTGGGATTTCTTTCATGTAATATACTTTAACTTTACGGAAATCGACCTGAAATTGAAAAAAACAAATTGCATGTTGTTCATTATAAATGAAAAAAATGCTACAGTTTTTTGTTTCCCACATATTGTAAAGTAATGATTTTGAATGTCTTTAATTAAAATAGTAATAAGGTATTAAAAATCATACAAATTGGTATTTTTTCAAATGATTTTGAACTTAATAGGAAGATTTTCATGTACAATTATTTTTAATGTTCTTATGTATTGAATACAGTTGTCCTCATTTACAAATTATTTTTAACGTTCTTATTTAAATTAAATACAATTGTCCTGCATTTACATATTTTTTAATGATCTTATTATTTAAATACAGACGTCTTGCATTTATAAATTTTTAAACAATTATATAGAATTAAAAATGAATGATATAACATATTTAGAAAAAAAATTCATAAATTTGTTAACTTTTATTTTAAATTGTTATTGAAGAACTTAGAGATTTCTTGTTAGATACTGAAATAGCAATATCCAAATATTTTTTCAATATGAGGATAACTTTATTTTTTACAGTTAAATTATAATGCTAATTAATAATAATGTCTACTAAGACAAATTTGAGACACTGCCATTAAAGTTCATAAATATTTTTTTGATAGCAATACATTTATAATGCTTTCATATTTTATTTGATTTAATTCGATATATCAATTATTTTACACTATTTATGATAAAATACAATAAAATGAAATTATAGATTTATTTTTGTACTGTATTAAATGGCTTACAATACCGTTTAAAAGAATGTATCTGAAGATAATAAATTATTCCATCTTATAACAAAATAATAGTAAAGGATCCACCATGCATTCCCACAAAAAGCTATAAAAGTTGAACTTAAAGTTAATGTATCGTTCTTCACCTTTACGTTAGACTTTGGACTTTGTAATATTTTCACCCATTAAAACTTCGGAACCGATAATGGGAGAGGGAGAAAAGAAAAAATACAGTGTGGGGAGTCGAGTAAAGAATTTTAATTTAGGAGTAAAGACCCTAAAACTGAACTGGCTTTTATGATGCTTTTGTATATATTTGTTATATAATGTTGTTTTTCTGTGTTATGTATTGCAAATTGATAGTGCTATCTTAGACAAATTCTAAAAATAATGAAAGCAAAACACTCTTATACTATTTAGATGAAATAATTCAGTTTTACCCTGAAACAGCACTGAATCAAAATTACACGCATTTCAGGCCCTAAAAATTCCATATTATGTAATAATCAAGGTGAAAAAATTAAAATTGTGTTAAGTTATACATTAAAAGATCAATATATTTCAAATTTATGTAAAAAGCTTTTTATTTATAGCAACATCATCACTTTCCTATAGAAAATTTGAATTCATAAATCCTACTTAAAAAATATTGATCTATTATTTTTGCAATATATAATTGCTTAATATTTTTGAGAATCATTTATATATAAATATATCTCATGTTCATAAAACTAATTTTTCTTGTTACATCTTTTATTAATCCATTTCTTCAAACTGTACTTTACTTTTATGTTATCCATATAGTGTGATTCACGACTGTAACCATCCTTCCTCCTAAACTACAAGAGCGCCCTTTGTGGCGTTCAGGAGAAATGATCAGTGGGCCTCAGACTCTCCCCGAGAGGACGTACAGTGCAACCGGCACTGCCACTGAGGACCTTTTAGATTGTAGTCTACTGAAAATTACTGAGGAAAATATATTTAGCACTATCCTCTGCATATATCCTGAGTATATTTTCATTGAGTACAGAAGATATATATATATCCCTGAATACCATTAGTTTTGGTTTAAAGAAAGTGGAATCCTTCTATGAATGTCAAAGAGTGGTTTAAATAGTTAATTATTGTATGTGTGTGGTGTTTGTGCGTGTGTCAATAAAAACTTGTGTTCTCAAACCTGTGTCTCAAAACCCATACACACCCAATTACAAACAAACCGATAACACTACACAACTTCAAGTATTCATTATCAATATCAAATATCTATTTAATTGAAAAGGAATATTTCTGGAGTGTTGACGACCTCCTTTCTGATCCAATTTGATTCTGTTGTCGTAGCCTGACATCACCTTCAGCAGCAAAGGCAAATCGCAGGCGTAGCGACACATGGGGCCAGTGCTGATGAATTGAGCTGTGGCCCTGACGTCTTTTTTGTCTGGGGTCATTTGGCAGTAAGGAAAGGTTCCCCAATTGGACACAACTCCTGCAAAAAGTAAATGGGAAATTGTGGAAACAATTTTTTGTAATTATTTATTTGGTATTTTAATTGAAATGTGTCAACCAGATTGTCTGTGTATGTTATATAATTAGATAAACACTTTTATTCTGAAGATAAATTAAATATTATATAAAAAGATTATTGCTAAAACATATTTGGCTAAAAGCATAGGACACAACTGCTGCAAAACGGAGATAGGTAAATTGTAAAAGCAATTTTTTATTTAATCATGATTTACTATTGAAATCTTTCGCCTACTACTACACCACACACATTGGGCCTAAATCTGAGTTACCCATATACAGTTTAGGAATGATCTGGGTGAGAAGACGGATTTTGTGAAGTACTAATCCTCACTAATCCTCAATGTCCTCAATGTACTAATCCTCAATGTCCTGCAGTGTGCAACGGGCAACCCATGAGTGATCTACTCATGGATGGAGGGGAAAGGGGCAGCTTCTGTTGTGAGGGAGCACCCGTAGTAGAAGTCCGACTTTTGCTCCATGACGCTCTTACAGTCATATGAGACCGGGACCTACGGCCTAAAGTGGATTCCGAACCACTATAAACTTCCCTGGCATCAGCGGGACTCGAAACCTGTGTCACTGAGCACCAGAGAGCTAGTCACTCTGCCATTCAGCTCCAGAAAGGCTTCGTTTACACAATGCAATTAGATATAAACAATCTTTTTCTGAAGATATAAAATTAAATTATTCATACGAGAATATTGTTAAAAATCATTCGGTCAACGAATAAAACGCATTAAACTTTTAACGCATTAAACTTTTTAAGCATTAATTACCCCACTTTTGTGTATCGTACTGGAAGAAAACCCGGAAAACTCTCACTAGTTAGTCCGGCTAACGACGCAAGATGCTGGACACAGGCAAAGGTTGTGTATTTTTGGAGTGCCTGGGGACAGGATCCCCTATCTCCTTTTGCATAATTAGTAAAACAAAAATAATTAACTTTAAGAGACAAAAACATAAGAGAGTATTTAATGTGTAAGAAATGTGTAAAAATCTCAAACGCTCTTGAGTCTCCTTTGTTTGAAACAGCGTCTAAACAATGCCACCAGTGGATTGAACCACAGACCTAACGCTCAACACGTTCAGTGGTAACGTACGCCGTTGTAGTACTGTTTCTGTTTTTAAACCACACAAGGAGAAGTTCTCCAAGGTTTTTAAACTAAAAAGAAAAACATTTTCATTATGATTTTTTTAAATGCTAACAAAATGGTAAACATAAAACATTGAGTTATTTTTTATTACAATTTTTACTCTGATGAATATAAAGAATTTTCATTTAATTTCAACATTTTGCTTATGGAAAAATATAAATCATCCATGAACAGGTTTGATCTTGATTATGTATAACTTGTATACATAAACATTTACCTTTATTTCAGTTTAGAAATACTGTGAAATTTACTTTTAATGCAATGTAGAAATACTGAGAAATTCTGAGTTTAGAAAAGGGCGAATTTATGTATATCTCTTTAGAAAAAATATTAGAAAAACAAACTATGGTCTGAAAAGAGGCATTTCACTTTATTGTTAGGTTTATTTACCGGTATTTAAAAAATTTATCACGATTCTTGGTTTTATGCTTAGATTCTATTGATAAATTCCATTAAACATCTGTGTAATTTATTTCCTGTGTAATTTGTGCGAAAAATTTCAAAAGAGAACTTCAAAATTGTAACAGCATTTAAATAATGAACAACATTTAAATGCTGAATAAATAAAATACTTAATATATATTTTTTTTTCCGCATTTCACGCGGAAAAAGAATTACCTCTCGATGGTTTGTGTCCATAAATCCCGCAAAAGGCAGACGGTATGCGTATGCTTCCTCCGATATCTGTTCCGATACCAATGACTGCCCCTGCCCCTGCGAGAACTGCTCCTTCGCCACCTGTAAAATTTATTAATTATTCAAAATTTAAACTTTACTTATGTAATTTCTTTTATATATAAAGCAAGATATTTGTCTGTCTGTGGATTTATAATTCCTAAATATTTGAATAGTCACAAGTTCATTTTTTTTTACTCTAAATATTTTATTGTTTTATTTGGTGCGCAGTAAAAAATCTTTAAAATACTGCTCGTTCTTTTTTAATAAAATAAAAACTTTTTTTTTTTTCAAGAATCGTTTGCATTAAAAGATCATATTGTTTAAAACTTGCAATTTTTATATTATTTACATCGTATTTAACGATCTAAATATATATTTTTTATTATAATATAATTATGTATATTTTTTATTTCGATAAATTTAATTCAGAAAAAAAAATCTGAAAGAATCATTTTCACAAAAATTAAATTTTGCAAGAGCACTTGAAAAGCAAAGAAATTGAAAGACGATTGCGGACATAATTTATTACCTTTTTAAGTTCAAAATGTCGTAAGAATTTAAAAAAATATTTCTAAACTCGTTCAATTAAATATTTATAAATAATTTACTACATCTATACAAATGAAACAAATAATATTTTTAAGCTAATAATATTTGCATCGTTAAATACGATGTAAATAATATATAAAAACTACAAGATTTACAAGTCCAATTCATTTTCTTCTTATTTTTCCGTTTATATTTAAAAAAATATGATAATTTTATAATAAATTAGTTTTTCGTTAAATAAAATTATAATTTTAAAGGTGACATTAGTTTTTTCATTGGTTAAAAAATATGTGCCTTTATTTGTATGGATTTGTATAGTAAATTATTTATAAATATTTAATTGAGCGAGTTTAAATATGTCCATTTTAATTCTAGAAATAAAAAAAAGGTAAAAACGTTTGTTCGCGATCAACTTTTTAATTTTTTTTCCTTTTCATGTGCTCTAGTGAAAATAATTTTTTTGTGAAACTAAAACCTTTTCATTTTTTTTTTTAAAATTAAATTTACCAAAATATAAAATATATATAATTCCATTGTTACTGGGAATATATCAGCTAGTACATATTGATTAAAAGAAACAACTATAATACTAACTCCTTCTTCTTCATTGGCGCAACAGCCCAATGGTAGGTCAAGGCCGTCTGCTTACTGGCATATTTCGAGACATGAGATGTTTTTCCTTTTACGGGATAGGGTTGCCAGCCCTACACCTTCAACGCTTTACAATCCTATTAGACCGGTACATACGTATAACACTAACGTGCCGGAAAACTGCATATGAAATTATTTTTAACTAAAAATTATACACTGAAGTGACAAAAGTAATGGGATACCTCTTAATATCGTGTCGGCCCTCCTTTCGCCCGGCGGCGAAGAACAGCAACTCGACGTGGCATGGACTCAACAAGTCGTTGGAAGTCTGCAGGAATATTGAGCCATGCTGTCTCGATAGACGTCCATAATTGTGAAAGCGTTGATGGTGCAGGATTTTGGGCACGAACAGACCTCTCGATGGCATCCCATAAATGCTCGATGGGATTCATGTCGGGCGATCTAGGTGGCCAGATCATTCGTTGGAATTGTCCAGAATGTTCTTCAAACCAATCGCGAACTGTTGTGGCCCGGTGACATGGCGCATTGTCATCCATAAAAATCCCATCGTTGTTTGGGTACATGAAGTCCATGAATGGCTGCAAGTGATCTCCAAGTAGCTGAACATAAGCATTTCCAGTCAATGTTCGGTCCAGTCGCACCAGAGGACCAAGTCCATGCCATGAAAAAACAGCCCACACCATTACGGAGCCACCACCAGCTTGAACAGTGCCTTGCTGACAGTTTGGGTCCATGGCTTCGTGGGGTGTGCGCCACACTCGAAACCTACCATCAGCTCTTACCAACTGAAATCGTGACTCATCGGACCAGGCCACGGTTTTCCATTCATCTAGGGACCAACCGATATGCTCGTCACGTGCCCACGAGTCGCTGCAAGCGATGTCGTTCTGTCAGTAAAGGCACTCGAGTCGGTCTTCTGCTGGAATAGCCCAAGAAAGCCAAATTTCTCCGCACAGTTCTAACAGACAAGTCCCTTGTACGTCCCACATTGATTTCTGCGGTTATTTGACGCAGTGCTGCTTGTCTGTTAGAATTTACGACTCTTTGCAGACGTCGCCGGTCTCGGTCGTTAAGTGCAGGCGGTCGACCACTGCGCTGTCCATGGTGGGATGTTATGTCTGAAATTTCATACTCTCGGCACACTCTTGACACAGTGGATCTGGGAATGTTGAATTCCCTAACGATTTTCGAAATGGCATGACCCATGCGTCTAGCTCCAACTAACATTCCGCGTTCAAAGTCTGTTAATTCCTGTCGTGCGGTCATCATCATGTCAAAACCTCTTCACATGAATAACTTGAACAGAAATGAAAGCTCTGCGAAAGCACTGCGCATTTATACCTGTTCTACGCGATGCTACTGCCATCTGAAAATTTGCATATTGCTATCCCATGACTTTTGTCACTTCAGTGTATATATGGGCCTGATGGCTGAGTCACTAGAGCCCTGGGGCTCAGTACCACAACTCTCGGGCTCTGTCTTGGCGGGGCGGGGCCATGGATAATTTTAGTGGTTCGGAATCCACTTTAAATTGTACATCCCGGTCAAATATGACTGTTGGGAGTAGGGCTGAACAACCCTACTCCGTAATCAGAAAACATCTCATGTTTTGAAATCTGCCGGTATGCAAACGGCCTTGACTAACATGGACCTGTTGCGACATTGAAGAAGAATTATATTATTTTTAAATTCTGATTTGTTTGAAAATGAGCTACTATTGCTTTTCCATTTCGCATTCCATTGCCTTCTGAGCTAGTCCTGTATTAAAGAATTGCTAAAATTGGAAAATTTTGATTTTGTAACGATGGTTCCACCTGAGCACCCATGTTTCCTCCCTACGTACTGCAAGAGCGCCCTTTGCAGCTTTCAGAAGATATCATCAGTAGGCGTCGAGACTCTCACCAGAGAGAATGTACAATGCAACCGGCTCTGTTACAGAGAAGCACAGTTCCCGCGCTTCTGTTGAGAAACATTTACTTTACATTTTCTCATCCTGAGAGAAACAATATTTGGCATAATCATGTGTGTATTTATTGGCCTACAAACTCTCACCCAGAGAGGAAGTATATTTCACGATCCAGCGTGTACTTGAGTAACTTTATTTTCAGTTTAGGGAGTGGAACCCTGGCACAAATATATAATTAGAGGCTTTAAATGAGTTAAATATAATATCTTTAATTGTATGTGTATGTGATGTTTGTGTGTGTATAAATAAAGCGGTGTATTTTTCAATCCGATCACAGCCAGATCCAGCTGTACAAAGAAACTTACATGTACTACAATGTTTAAAAATTGTGTCCAGTTTAAATATGGACAATTGTCTGAAAGTATGAACAAAAAATTTGCTTTATGTCTGCTAAGCAATACTTCAATGTGATATGATAAAAATAACTTGAGCATAATTTATCGCGTGATAAAAAAAAAAAACCCGAAAAGCAAGAACTGACCTCACAAAAAAATTATTTATTTAAAAAAATCTGATTTCATCGAAATGCATATTCACAGCTGAATTTTAAAAAATTTCTGTTGTCAATATAGTATGCATTTCGTTGATTTTTCTGCATGTTTGGCAAGTTAAGAACTTCATTCGATTAAAATAGCATTAAAGTGAAGATTACCTGTACTTCCGCCGGCTGATCTGGTGTGGTCGTATGGATTTTTGGTTCTTCCAAAAACGTTGTTGGCCGTCTCCCACCACATGCAGATTTCGGGAACGTTGGTGACAGTGACAGGGATTGCCCCGGCCTTCCTGTACAGTGCACTGGCGTCGCCGTCTTCTTCAGCCACGTGACCTTTGGCGCTCACCAGGCCCGTTGTTTGTGCCAATCCTTGAAATAAAATTTACAATATTTTAAATTAAAATTGAAAATATTTCAAATGTAGTATTATTTATTCCACCCATAAAAAAAAATCCACCCATTCCCAAAATCTGCAGCGAAATTTAAAATCTTAATAAATACGAGATTACGATTTTTACGAGACATTTTTTTTTTATAATTTTTATTACGAGACATTTTTTTTTTATAATTTTTACGACGTTCGATGATTCGGCACCTTCTATAATTCTGCACTGATCGAGCTTTTCCATGTCAGATTTGTGTAGTGTGGATTCGAATCTTTATTGACTTTGACTACTATAGCTAAAAAGATCAACTGACAATAAAAATATGACAAGTGTTCTATGATTGTTTTATTTTACGTATAGAATATATGCTTGCGATTCTTTTTATATGATACACTACTGGCCATAAAAATTGCTACACCAGAAAAGAAATGCAGATAACAAAATGATATTTAGTAGACAAATATATTATACTGAAATAAAAGAGACTAAATTTTCAAGACATTTGGGTGCATAGATCCTGAGAAATAAGTACCCAGAACAACAACCTCTGGCAGTAATAACAGCACTTATACGCCAGGGCATTGAGTCAAACAGAGATTGGATGACATGTATAGATACAGATGCCCATGCAGCTTCAACACGATGCAATAGCTCATCAACCGTAGTGACTGGTTTATGTTGACGCGCCAGTTGCTCGTTAACCATGAACCAGACGTTTTCTAGACATCGAACGTGCAGGCCAAGGCAACAGCCGAACATTTTCCGTATCAAGGGAAGGTCCGTACAATGCTGGCAAAATGCGGTCGTGTATTATCCTGCTGAAAAGTAGGGTTTCGCAGGACTTGAATAAAAGGTAGATCCACGGGTCGTAACACACCAGAAATTTAATGTGCACTGTTCAATGCGAACAAGAGGTGACTAAGACGTGTATTCAATAGCACCCCATACCATCACGCCAGGTGATGGGCCAATATGATGGCGAATGTCGCTGCCAATATTCGTTCCCCACGATTCCGCCAAATACGTATGCGACCATCTTGATGGTGTAAACAGAACTTGGATTCATCTGATAAAATGACGTCTCTTTAAATTCGTGCGCCCAAATTCGTCGTTGATCACACCATTGAAGACGCCCTTGTCTGTGATGCAGCGTCAAGGGTAGTCGCAGCCATAATCTCCGTGCTGAGAGTCCATGCCGCTGCAAACGTCGTCGAACTGTTCATGCAGGCACTCGCGTTGTCTTGAAAACGACACCAATTATTGACTCAGGGCTCGTGGCTTGGCTGCAAGATCCATTAAGGCCATACGGGTAAAATGCGTGTCTTCTCGGCTGCTAGTGATTGGGGGCCGTAGAGATCCAGCACAACGTTCCGTATTACCGTTCTGAACCTATTAATTCCATATTTTGCTAACAGTCATTGGATCTCGACCGACGCGAGAAGCAATACTGCGATGCGATAAACCTCAATCCTGGTACGCTTCAATTAGACTTTTTACCAAAGTCAGAAGCGTGCTAGTACCGAGGCATCACAACACGAGGCATCACAACAGCTTTTCACCAGGCAACAAAGTTCAAATGTAGTTTGTGTATGAGAAAACGGCAGAACAATTTCCTCATTTAAACACATTGTAGGTGCTCACTACCGACGACTGTTTTTGTGAATGTGCTGAAAAAAGCTAATCATTTGCATATCACAGCACCTTCTTCCTGTCGTTTAAATTTCACGTCTGTAGCATGTCACCTTCTTGGTGTAGCAATTTTAATGGTCAGTAGTATGTATGGCCAATATATGTATATATGACCAATATATTGTATGTAATGGCCAATATATGTATTCAATCTATGTATATAAAATGTATGTATATATGTGTTTATTCAGAATCCAAAAACTATAACAAAAATTCAGATTTGTCTCACTTTCTTTTTATTTTCTTTTTAATTTGTTTTTAAAATTCATGGCCAGAAATTTAAAAAAAAATTATTAGTTATTTTTAATTGAATAAAAACTTCATTTTTTTATTGCCATGGAATTTCTGTCATTTCGATGGCGTCAGACAACCTTGACTGACGTCATTGAAGATCTTGTAAAAATAAGGAGACAATTAGTAACATTAGTTTTTCATTTTTCTAACCGATATATTATTATTTACAATAAATGCTAACAAATTGAACGTGTACAAAACTATTGAATATTATATAAGGGGGATTTATTTATTTATCCAGTTCATGTTATCAGAGGTGTGTTATTTAAAATTTCAAACCTTTAATTTTGCGCAGATATTTTTTCTTAATAAAATGTATCAGAACCAGAAATAACACAACACAGCAAGGACGGGTTATATCTACAAGTACATTCATAAAATAAAGAGATAACTAGCTGATAAATTATTTTTCAAAAAAAAAATTTATGACTTTATCACAATTTTAAGTGTATGACTATCATTTTCAATGAAATGTATTATCATGAGAGCAAAGCATCCAGTTGATGTAATTTTTCATAAGATAAGATTAGATAATATCATAAAAGAACTTGATAAGTTTGAACTTGATATGTTAGGTTTAAACATGAAGGTAATGATAAGAAATATAATTAAATAGTGATTGATTAAATTGTAAAGGCAGGATATGATAATAAAGATTAGCTGAAAGACTGAAAATAGATAATAGTGGTTGAAATCAAATAGAATGATAAAATCAATCAAGGCTGATTATAATAATAACGATATCCAAATGCGGATATTATTTATAAATTAATACAACTAATGTAAGCTGTATCTTTATAACAAATTTAACACTTTAAAATATGACTAATCATGTTTTCAAATGGAATTATGTTGTAGCATTTTTTCTCACGGGTCTCAAGAGTTTTGTCATTTCATTCCCAGGAGAGGAAAGTATGTTTCTTGACAAGTATATAATAACAACCCATCACTCAAATTTGACAACAAACAAGCAATGTTGTGGATAGTTTTATTACGTGCAATTAGTGTTTTGTACTCATGAGAATAACCTGTCACCAAATCTCAGAGAAGATATTCAGTGTCATGAATAATGAGACTCATGAAATTAGCGATTGTCTGTGAGACCTTCACAGGTCGAAACAATTTCCAGGATGGAATATGGACTGCACCATGTGTTGTTCCATTGTGAAGGGTGATAGACCATGAGCCGAGAAAAGTATACTCCAATGAGAAGTGAGGGAAGCTGATACTCCCCTTCTCTTGACGGATTTTCTTAAAAGGAGGTTTTTGGTGAAGAAAGGGGAGAGTTCTGCAACGAGTTTGTTGGGACTGGTAATTATCCTGTTGTGTGTGGGTAAGGGGTATTTCCTTTATTTTTTGTATGAATCCAGGAATGGTAGATAACCCTCCCGGTCACACGGTCAGGTCCAAAACAACCCTTTTATGGAGTTTTGCGGGCAAAAAGGAAGACCCGTTGAAAGCAGTGCGAACGATCTGCGACATTGCGTGAGCCTGGTACACAATTTTTTTGCTGCGAGAATGGCTATTTGGGATAATTTATAACATATATCTATGCCCATCTTTGAATTTGCGGGGAGCATTCTTTTTTTTGTTAAAAGGTTTTGAGGCTACTGGTAAATCACTGCCTACACACTCATGGGAATATTTCATTTGAGGTATGCGTAATATTATGATTGCTTCTCTATAAACATTTTTTATTTATTCTGTTTCAAGTGCCAATGTAAAAAAATCCTAAATTTGATTGTAATTGTATATATTAGTATTCATTAAAAGTAAAGGAAAATAGTTGTTTGTTTCAGCATTCATTTTCGTATTTTTTGTTAATTGTTTTTATATTAATGTTAAATTATTTGGCCGTCCTGAGTATACGTAGACTAACGGCATCATTTCTATGTCGGTTTTAACATAGAAAAGTGGCGAGCCAGCCAGGATTTTTTGAATTTGGTTTTTTTTTTCTGTATAGAGAAGCAATCATATGAATTGATATTTGTATATGAGTTAGTATAAGAAATGATTAGTGCGTATTAATAATTTTAAATATTTTCTTTTTTCTTATCAAATTTATTTTTAACAGAGTCGACAAAGAGTGTTGTTTTTCTTTTGAAGTAACAGAACAGGCCTGAGTTTCTGTCCGTTTCCAAAGCGAGTCTCTTGTGGTTTCGGGTATCACGTAGTGTGATAATTAAGGTTTGCCTCAGGCAAAGAGTTTTGTGATTCGTCATAGTCTCGAGAATTCTGATTTCTTCTGTGCTTGATTTCATCGTGCACTTGCGATCAAATTTATACTTTTAATTTTCATTTCTTTATGAAATAATCAAGAGTTCTGTATTTATATATATAAAGGGCTTGTAAATAAAAAATTAAAGTGTCCCCATGATCCTGAAAGTGACCCTCTTCTTGACGTTACAATATTAAAAGAACAAGTATAAATAGAGCTCATAAGAAACTAAAAATTTTTCAAACTTGTACGAATAAAATGCGTTAAGATTCTTTTTGCAGAACCTAATTTTATATTTACAAAATATAAATGTATTTTCTGGATATTTATACTCATGCAATTTTGTGGTTTTCTGTTGATTAAAACCACTTGTTCTGTGACATAATAATAAAAAAGAAATAATAGTAAATAAAGATTTTGCTTGTATATTTATTTATAAAATAACCGATGTGATGTGACGCAAAGATCTTCCGATATACCGACTGTTTTATAGAAATTCCGTCAATATACCTTATAATAGGTGTCTTTATCTCCTGTTAAGTAATATTAAACCTGAACTTTTATTAAAAAAAAAATAAACTATCTCGTTACATTTTTTGATAAATTTTATTGCACTTTTATATCAAGCAATAAAACGCGAAACAGAAATGTCTTATTTTATGATCAATAAACGTATATTGATGAAACCATTTTAAAATACTTCTAATACTGAAATCTTTCCCTAAAATAGTTTCCAACATCATAAGTGAGTAGAAAAAAACAGAACAATTTGGATTATTAAATTAGTTTGGAGAAAAGTATTTTTATACTATAATGAGCTATTGAATCACGTGAAAATTCGTGATTTTTTTATGATTTGTTTATGCTTCAAACGTACTTTAGACATAATGTTCTGAAAGAAAAAAAAAAAAAAATTAAGACAAATCCTAATATTTTTGTAACTAATTTCTTTTGATTTTAAATCAAACTACGTAGTCTCTGTTTTAGAAATATTTAAGCGAAACAGTTGCTGCGACTGCATAGAAAAATTGCAAAACTTGCATCATAAAAAAAAGCATTTAGACGTTCATTTGCTTTCGGCAGAGTAAAAATTTAATATGAAATGATGCTCAATAAGATATGTCTGTATTAAAAAAATTTCTTTTTTCCCTCTTGGTCAATAGCAACATCTAGACCAAGTTCAAGAACCCGTGTGGTCTCATGGAAGGAGGGAAAAGGAGGGGGGCACTTCTGTTATGATGGAACACCCGTAGGTAGAAGTCTATCTTGGTTTTGTGTCACTGAAGAAGGTGGGCAGTGCCTTGCAGCAGGATTTTGTAAGGGAGAACGAGACTTTAGAATTTAAGTATCGTATCTGATAAAACCCGGAAAACTCCACCTGGTAGTCCTACTAACGCGGCAAGAACATCACAAATGCCCTTGAGTCTCCTGGTGCTTTGAAACAGTGTCAACAAAACCGCCAGCGGATGAAAACCCCGCCCTAATGCTGACCAGCGTCTTACGTTGGCACTGAGCCATGAGTTGGGCAAAAATTTTCTGAAATACTTAAATCACTTAATTTTTTTATTTACCAAACATGGATATAACATTGATTATTATAAAAATTATTATACATTATAAAGATTAAAATAATAAGAGATATATTTACCTTTAATCCCCAGTACTTCTTTGCAAGAGAAAGGAACCCCTAAAAGAGGAGTTTCTCTAGCAATCTGCTCCTCTGTCTTCTCCCCGCTCTCCAGGAAACGATCCACGGCTATGGCGTCTTGCAGAGCGTCCACGTACCTGTCATCAACAACTCCATTGATGTGCGGGTGTATCAACTGAGATCTTTGAATGTAGGTGCGCATGACATCCTTGCAACTTATCTGAAGTTAGAGAAACATAACATTGCATTAAGTGCAACTCAACTGAATTGATAATTATTTGTAATGTAATTTATGTAACCCATAATTTTAATGTCCTTAAATAACAAAAAAATAATAATAATAAGCTCAATAATTAATTGGGTAAGCCGAAATTTCCCATATTAAGACAGGTCAGAGTATGAAAGAAATACTCGAAATCTGCCAGTAGACAGTTGGCCTTGGTCCACCATGAAGCTGTTGCGCCAATGAAGATTTGGTTTGTCGTTCTACGGACATTTTTGTGCACACTTTGGTCTTATTAGACCGGGACGTACAGTTTAAAGTAGATTCGAAACCCCTCATAATTATCCATGTCATCGCCTGGATTCGAACCTGAAGCCTGTGGTGCCTAAGGTCAGAGAGTTAGCCAATTGGCCCTCAGGCCGCCGCATGCCAATGAAGAAAGAATAGTATGAAAGATTAAAAACTCTCTCAGTTTTTTTAAAAAAGAAGCATATGCGTCATGTAGATGGAAGTTAGAAGTTTAACATTTAAGTCGTGGTATGCCAGAGATTAACTTTGACCCACAGAAGTAATGCTCCTATTGTAAAACACCTAACAAGATTTGTTAGTTCCTGAACCATTAGAAGTGAAAAATTTCCACACTGTAGAAAACATTCAAATTATTTTCTTAATATTGACTACTAGTACTACACCACCATATCACTGTGCCTAGAGCTGAGTTGTCCCTTTACAGCTTGGGAATGATGTGGGCAAGAAGTCTGACTGGGATCTGTGACATTCTACTGTCATATGAAATCAGGACCGACAGCTTAAAGTGGATTCCGAACATCCATGGCACCAAACGCCAGAGCGCTAGACACTCGGCCATTCAGGCGCCATCTTAATATTGACTTTCTAATGCATCTGAAAAGGTAAAATTGGAATAGAATGATATAAGTTTACTTAAATATTTTTTTGTTGTCGTCTCACCCTTTGGTGGCCAATTGGCTATCACTTTGGCCTTTGGTACCACAATCTTCAGGGGGATCGAATCCTGTTGGTGGTAGGGATGTTAATTAATGGTTTGGAACCCAAGTTAATCTGCAGATCCCAGTCCAATTAGCTTAAAGTGTGCACAAAATGACCACAGAGAAACAAACCAATTATCGTCTCATCCTCTTACCTACAGCTATGTAGTCCTCGATCCCATAGAAAGGTGACCGTAGAGCGACTTAGGGCCTGATGGCCGGAGTGACTAGTGCTCTGACGCTCAGTGCCCGCAGGTTTCGATGACATGGATGTTTGTAAGGGGTTCGGATCCACTTAACCGTAAGTCCCGGTCTAATGTGTTTGTAAAGCGTTGGGCGTATAGTGGACAACTCTACCCCCCGTGAAAAAGTTAGCGTCATGGAGCCAAGTCAGACTTCCACTGGGTGCTCCCTACCTACGGAAGCTGCCTATTTTCCCTTCAACCATGAGACCACATGGGTTTCTGGGCTTGGTCTACATGTTGTTGTCCACCAAGTGGGATAAGAAAACAACGAACAGCCCACCGATGGGTGTTGAGAGGAGTACTAAAAGCGTGCCGGAGGAGTTGTGTGTCGTATGGGGGAAAACTCCAACCAGGAAACTTGAGAGCAATGACTAGTAAGATTTCAATGTTATCCGTCCTGCCATAAGGCTTGCGGTGGCAATGACTAGTAAGGACGTCGCCGGCAATTTTGAACAATTGTCCTCCAGCATGCTAGCTACGCTCGTTGCTACTGGGTAACCAGGTGGACTGTTTAAACAATTGATAATATTTATCAATTAAACGTAACTGTGTAATTTGAAATAAAAATATATAGCAAAATGATTTTGGAAAAAAAAAATGAAAATTAATTTTGAAATTTACCCAAGCACTTATATTAATGACGCAAATTTACTTCAATTCCTTATTTAATTCATAATATTTTATATAATAAAACATACATAATTTAAAATTCATGAAAAAAGTCACTGAATGTATACATATATTCTTATATACATATAAACAACGTTGTTCTTATTAATCCCTGGTGCAGGCAGAAACACCAGGACCAACGACCGTCGCAGGTGATGTCCATGTCTAGGGTAATGTGCAGCTTCACTTTAGCGAGGAACCACGAGAGCTGAAGACTGACTAAACCTCAAGACAACGCTCTACGATCCTATTAGACCGGGACCTACGGTATAAAGTGGATTCCGAGCCACTACAAACATCCAATTCGAAACATGTGGCACATAGTGCCAGACACTCGGTCATTCAGGCCCCATATAAAAGATGCAAATAATCTAAACAAGCAATATAAAATAAATATACAAATGGGCAATGATCATTTTTTTCTAATAAAATGCAGTGATAAATCTTGCAATGATCATGGCAATGATCAATTTTTTTGTCTAAGTGTTTGCCAGCTGAGGCTTGGCTTTATGCCTTAAGGTAAGTGCTGCACAAACGTTACTCACTTAGCACTGCCCAGGGAGGTGCATGTAGCTTGAAGATAAGCTACGGAGGCGGAGTAACACTACCCTCACGCAACGCTCTGATAGACTGGTACCTACTGTTTAAAGTGGATTTCGAACCACTACAAACATCTGTGACACCTCTGGGACTCTAACCCTAAACTTTGTGGCACTGACAGCCAGGCGCTAGCCACTCGGCCATTCAGATCTTCTATATATAAAAGTAAGAAAATGGAAATAATTGATGAATAAAAACAAATAAAAATTATTCTTACTTGTCTTTTTTCTTATTTTTTCCGCCAATTCGGTCGCCGGCATTAGCAGAATTTTGCTGTCTATCGATGGCAGGGCATTGCTGGGTCCCATGATCAGCCGACGGTACACGAAGTTCAGGATGCAGTTTGCCAAGGGATGCGCCACTGTCAAGACGGCTCGAAAAAAGTCGGCGATCAATAAAAACACCTATAAAAAATATACGACCAGAGAATAACGTTTATATTGATAAGAATGAAACATTATTCCATCCGCGAATGTAACATATTTCTCTTTTTTTTTTCTTTTTTAACTTAGAAATAAAATAAAACATAAAAAGGACATAAAAACTTCGCAAGTGATTCTGTTTGCATTAGATTTTATTTACATAACGTGACTTCTTGTGAAAGAGGTGTACTACTGTGCCCAAAAGTAAGACCAATTTTTTTTTTTCAAAAGTCCTTATTTATTCTTCCAAATTTATTTCCTCCTGCAAAGTAATCCCTTCCGGACACAATGCACTTATGCCAACTTTTTCCAATCCTCAATGCATGCTAAAATGTCATCGGCAGGGATGGCCTTGAAAGCGAGCGGCGATTCACGTAGAATCCCTTCAATCGACTCAAAACGGTGTCCCCGGAGTGGTCTTTGAGTTTAGGGAATAGCCAGGAGTCACGCGGTGTGAATACGGTGGTTGAGGAACGATGTGGGTTTCATTTGTGTCGAAAACGCAATGTGAGCTGGTGCATTCAGTGTTTTAGGTACCAATAATAGAGATTTGAGGCCCAAAATGGAATTGACCGATCCTTTGAAATTCCAACATCCTCTCAGTAAGGTTACTAATTATAAATCAACGGTTTGCAAGCATCAAATATTGAATTTTTTGGACGTCGGTTGAGGTTCAAGGTCGACCAGAGGGCTCTTGGTCTTCAACGCGTTCTCTGCTCTCTTTGAACTGTTTATACCACTTCTAAACATTTCTTTTTGATATAGGAATGCTCACCGAATGCCTTCTGCATCATTCTATACGTTTTCCACCAAACAAAAATGTAATGCAAGTTCTTTGCTCAATTAATTCAGACATTTCAAAAATCGCCGGGATCAGTTTGGCGTCTCACAAACCATGCGTAACTTAAACGCAAGTGAATATTTTGACTTCAAATTTCAGATGTCAAGGACAGTGCCAGCAACCTAAAAAAAATTATTCCATAAGTCCTAGAATATTGAATTGAAAATTGGTCTCACTTTTGGACTCAGTAGTATCCATAAGCATTGTAATTCAAAAAAAAAACGTGTGTAGTTTAACTACAATTTATACTTAATATTCATTCACATGCATTTCTTTTTTATTATGCTGGCAAGGGCAGAAAAAAATTTTACATGGATCAAAGTAACTTCAGAAGCGGGACAGATATTTTAGATCATTATAATTTATTATACGCTAGTTTGGATTTTCTGGTTAAAACAAATATAAATTTCACAAAATATAAGAAGCTCAATTTTGAAATGTTTATTTCACATAGAAAAAAAATTTAAAAACGGACTCATGCAAAAATTCAGTTTCAATATACTAGATTAGTTATTTATGAGATTATGGATCGTTATACATAATGCCATAAATAACTAAATGCTATATCATACTAATGCTCTACATAATCTCAATTAATAATTAATGCTATGTCATACTAATGTTATACATGATCCCATAAATATACTATATCGTGCTAATGCTATACATAAAAACCCATAAACAACTAATGCTATATCATACTAATGCTACACATAAAACCATAAATAACTAATGCTATCCATAATCTCATAACTAGCTAATATATGAATCCCATATTAGTTAGTTATATAGTATTAGTATCCCATACTAATACTATATGTACATAATTCAATAAATAGCTAATACTATATCATACTAATGCTATACATAATTCCATAAATAACTATGTTTGTATGCTAATTTTGAAATTATCATGATCTCTTGTATAACAGCTTTTAAAATTCCTTGACAAATTTCCTCTCTCCGTTATGACTTTATCTCTACAAGAATAAATGCTACAGATAAAGTTACTTTATCAAGAAATAATAGTTGCTTCTAGAAATCTTGGAGATATTTTGTAGAAAAAGAAAGAAAGAAAGAGAAGAGAAAGTTTAAAAAAGAAAGAGAAAGAAAGAAAACAAGAACTTTAGAAAACTTTAGAAAGTTTTTGTAACATTTCTAGCCATAAACCTAACCATAACCCATTTGTGCTAAGAAAAATTATTAAGAAATTCAAAACCAAACAACAATTCATAGTTCAGATTCGAAGAGATTAATGCGTGTTATTATAGAAACATCTAACCTATGGAAATAGGTACAAGATATCTAAGTTACTAAACTTTATGAAAGGTGACATATCGAACAATATGTGAATAGAGAACCTTCTCCACACTGCCAGTTACTTGTTTGCTAAAGATTTGAATATTTATGAATGGACGGACGAGGTGCGTTTCATTTAACTAGTGCATTTGACAATCAAGATTGTGTGGAATTCTGGATGGAGAATATCCGCATCTTATTTCATAAAACTCTATTGATTTCTCCTCACATATTAGTTTATTTTGATTTTTATCATTGGGCAATTTTTCTCAAAGAACTTCGTTCCGCAGGTGAAATGGCATGACCGACCCTGGAAATGGCACAGAACTTTAATGGAAAAAGTTCTGCAACCACATTACCATCTTAAATGGAGTATAGAGCTCCTCTATCCTGCATGGACAATATTGTTTTTTCACACTTAGTCAATTGTATAAAAAACTAGCAGCACCCTGCATACGTTGTCCTTTCAAAAAATGCATTGTAGAAAATTACACATCGCGAATATGTTCTCCATGTTCCAAACATAAATGCATACTAATTTTCAGGGATATCGTTTGAACGGCATATAAGATGAAATGTTGCAGCCCCATCTGGTGGCAAGTGACAATAAAGTGGACAGCGCAAACCTATTTTCACACTCCAAGACCTATGGAAATAGGTGCAAGATATACATATGAGTTACTATCTTTTTATGAAGTGTTACATATCGAACTATTTATCAATATAGAACCTTCTCCACACTGCAAATTGATAATTATTAACAATTTGCGCAGTAATCAGGTTGAACGGTATAGAAATTGATATTCTGCAGCAACATCTGGAGGTGACTTACAACAAAGGGGATAGCATAAAAACATTCCCCCATGTTTTGCAAACACACACAAAGATTTCATCAAAATCGGCCCAGCCGTTTAAGAAGAAGTTCAGTGACAAACAGAAGAATTATATCTACCACCTACCTGGTTCAATTGTGAATCTGAACCATCCAGGGACCCACTCAAACACATACACAAAATTTGTTCAAAATCGGCCTAGCCGTTTAGGAGGAGTGACAAACACATGCAAAGAAGAATTACACATATAAAGATATGCCATTTTTTCAATGGAATATAAGTAATTTTTTCAATGCAAGTCTTTTCGACCATCATTTTCCTATTGGTAAACCTGCACTATCCCTGCACATGAACTGAGGCGATTTATGACTCTGCGTTATTTAAACGATTTGATGTAACAAATAATATTTTTTTTTTACTCGTGTAATATTTCAATTTATACGCTTTTAAAGAGTCGAACTATTTTAAGAACGCAGTAAATGGTGATAGTATTCGTTCTGATTACGTAGATATATTTTTTTTTACGTACAATTACAATTTCATTCTAAAGATCTCAATAAATACCATAACTTGTGAGATCTTTAGAAATAAAATAATACGCTCTCTAGTGGTGATTTTTGAAATTTTTTTTTTTGTCTTAATTCTTTATAATCTTGGTGGATGTCCTGGAGATTAGCAAAAATTTGATGAATATTTTTTCCTCAAGCAGACTGGAAAAAGGTGAACACGATAACACGACATAAATTTTTTTACATTAATATTTTTTTTGTATTTTTCAATATTGATCAATTCATGAGTTCTGCGACAAAAAGAATCAATCTTTTAATTTATTTGTCGGTGTAGCTAAAATAGTTTTTAATTTTTGTAATAACTAATCAATTAACAGTGACTCACGCATGTAACGTCTCAGCATATACTAAACCTTTTTTCTTTCTAATGCAGCTGGCAAACACAGACAGCTTGGTCTTGGATGCCACGGCAAGCGCTGCACAGACGTACTCACTTTACATTACCCAGGGGACGCATGTAACTTGAAGATAAGCCACGGACGCGGGTAACAATGACCCGCAACGCTCTACGATCCTATTAGGACCCGGGACCTACTTTTAAAGTAGTTCGAACCACTAAAAAACATCCCTGGCACCGCCGTGATTCAAAACTCGATACTTGTGTTACCGACTGCCAGAGCGTTAGTCACTCTACCCGTCAGGCCATACTAAACCTATAATGGCTTCATGAAGAGGGCCACTTTCTGGTTCATGGGAACATTCTATTTACAAAGAAATGAAATTAGATACTTAAGTGCTAATTAATTGCTCACTCAATATCAGAGATTTTCATTCTCCGAGTCTACGACGAATCTACAGCACTTGATCTGCGGCACACCTTCATTATCATAGGCGTGAAACACGAAACGACAGAAGAGGCTCACTTTGAAAACAGACGGAAACTCCCGCCTGTTCAGTCACTTCAGAGAAGAAAGAAAAACAAGACTTCTTGTTGACTCATTGTAGAACTCAT
>BPLR01014837.1:0-90182 GCA_021605095.1 Caerostris extrusa | reverse complement strand
GCTTCATATTGCTGTCAGAAATGGGCATTACGCCTAGTGAAAAACCGCTTCGAGTTGAAAGTTGGCCAACTCGGAGCGGTAGCTGCAAACCGGTTTTCCGGGCGACCGCGGAGGCTGGTGATTGGTCAAATTTTTCTGCATAAACACATCTTCTCGCCTTGCGGGCAATCAGCCTTAAGGTTTCCTTACTGGGCGTCCTAAAATACGAGTTATTGATAGAGAAGTCAAAGTTAACTTAAGCACTCAGTTGGCTGGCACAGAACTGGTAAAGGAAACATACTGTTCTTGTGTTTCTGCAGAAAAACAACAAGTATATTTTCAACCCAGGGCCTGAATGGCCGAGTGACTAGCGCTCGGTACCCCAGGTTTCTAGTTCCGTCCCGCCGGTGCCATGGATGTTTGTAGTGGTTCGAATCCACTTTAAAACCGTAGGTCCCGGCCTAATAGGATCGTAGAGCGTTGCGGGGGCATTGTTACTCCGCGTCCGTGGCTTATCTTCTAGATACACGCGCCTCCTGGGTCATGCAAAAGTGAGTAACGTCACGTTGCAGCGCTTGCCTTAAGATATCAAGACCAAACTGTCTAAGTGTTTGCCAGCTGCATTAGAAAGAAAAAAAATATTTTTCAACCCAGACTTTCTTTTTCCGGATAAAAGTGGAACCTATATATACTACTGTGCCCAAAAAATAAGACCAATTTTTTTTTTTTTTTTCGAAAACTCTTTTTATTTATTCTTCCAAATTTATTTCATTGCCTTCAAAAGTAATCCCCTCCGGACACCATGCACTTATGCCAACTTTTTTTCCAATCCTCACTGCATGTTAAAAAGTCATCGGCAGGGATGGCATTCAAAGAGCGCGCCGATTCACGGTGAATCTCGTCAATCGACTCAAAACGATGTCCCCAGAGTGGTCTTTGAGTTTACGGAATAGCCAGAAGTCGCACGGTGTGAATATGTAGTTGTGGAACGATATGGGTTTCATTTTTGGCGAAAAGTCACGAAGAATCGTAATGCAGTGTGAGCCGGCGCATGCAGTGTTTTCGGTATGGCCCAAAATGGAATTGACCGATCCTTTTTTGAAATTCCAACACCATTAGCAAGGTCTCTAATTGAAATCGACCGTCACCAAGCCGACTGTCGACAAGCACTAAATCTTTAATTTTTTTGGACGTGAACTTCGTCGATTGAGGTTGATTGTCGACCAGAGCGCTCTTCGTCTTCAACGCGTTCTCTGCCTTCTTTTGTTTATACCACTTCTAAACATTTCTTTCCGATATAGGAATGTCTACCGATTGCCCTTCTGCCACATTCTATACGTTTCCACGCAAACAAAATTGACAAGTTCTTTGCTCAATGAATTCAGACATTTCAAAAAATCGCCGGAATCAGTTTTGGCGTTTCACAAAGCCAAGCGTAACTCAAACGCTGATGAATATTTTGACGCGTCAAATTTCCCCACAGATGTCAAGGACAGTCCCAGCAACCTAAAAAAGGAAGAAAAAATTGAAATTTCATAAGCCACGGAATTTTAAATTGGTCTTACTTTTGGACACAGTAGTATATATACATACAAAGTCTGAATTGGCCAATATCTAGCTTAGCACATTGGAGAACTTTGTAATTTTGCAGAAGCATTACTGTAAAAGGATGTTAGGAGAATAAAAATATTTTTCTTATTTGAAGTTTCAATTTTTATTAAAAATTCGCTGCAATGCACAGTAAATTAAATTATTTTTCAATATTTAAAAATTATTTTTATGATTTATTTTTATTTACTAGCCTAACTTGAATTTCTCTAAAGTAATAATCATTTAAAATTACGTACATGATTGCAAGCTATGTTAAAACCACCCTTAAAAGATTTATCTGAGTTCTAATGTTAAGCTTTATTAAAAAAATATTAACCGTTCCTCATCATGTATGTGGTAAATAGTAGTATAGTAATGGCAATTTTTTTTTTTTCATGTAAAATTGTTAATAATTTTGCTGAAGACAGAACCAATTAAATCTTGAAGATATTTATAATAAATTAAATATAATTATTTCGTTTACCGAATGAATATTATTTAAAGCGCAATATAAAACCCTGTACGCTTCCGAGATAAATGAAAGTCAGTTCAATTCATGTATTAAAAACATCAATCATTTTTTTTAATCACTTCTGTCGTTCCCTGTGTGGGTCCTTATTAGAATAGCCCTATTGCTTCCCATGCAATCTATAATGACTATAAAAATAAATCCAGTGACATCTATATATTTTTAATACTGAAATTTTAACTACTTTTAGCGACTAGCATTACTATTTTAATACTGGCCTTTTTTTTTTTAACTATAAGAGATTTGCGTATCTGAAATAAAAGGGACCCAAACTTTAAAGAATTGTTAAAAATACTTTAATCCATATTTCAGCTCATAATCTTTTCCACAACACTTTATTACAATGCATGATTTATACAAGTTGAATCATACGCGCAATCAGGAATTATTCTGAATTTAGTAGAGAATATTGTATGTAGTCTCACAAGTGTTTTTCTAACAAAATAAAGTTAAACGAAGACGAACAAGCCATCATCCATTTCCCTGGCTTTCATCATCCGACTCTTTTTCGGTGCGACAAAATGGCTCATTCAAATCGTTCCACAACACAAGTCTTGCAGATGTTATCGTCACTAATGAGTTTTCCTGTAAAACTTCTTGGTAAAAGACGTACAGTTTTGTAATTCAGACGTTCTTAATTACATTCAAGATGTTTCTCGCATTTCTGGATATTTCAAAATTAATTAGGCAGGACAGGGACCTCTACAGCAGCACCTTCAACAGCAGAGCGTCTGGAGAAATACTTCAGCGAGCGTAAAAAATTAGAGAAATACTTCCCATAAAGTACGATCTAATTTCAAGATTTATATATTCTAGGCTATTCATTCCAATTTTTCTGAAGTTCCACAATGCATTGAATTTTCATACTAAAGACTCTTTTAATCTGAATCTACTGAAGACTCTCTTAATTTCTATTTTCTTTCCGGTGCCAAAAGCAATTGCAATCAGTTGGATAAGAGAATTGTAAAAATAAAAAAAAATGCCTCTGTACATAGCTGCACTATGTTATCTAGTTTTCTGAATGTTGAAAATACGTCTTCATTCCTCTTTGTCTTGATTCCCAAGCTGCTTTCCATAACCGAGTTTTCTGAAAGTTGAAATAGGCCTGCATTCATCTTTTTGTCTTGATTTCCAAGCTGCTTTCCAATCCAACACCCATATCCAAATTAATGTGGTGCATAATTTCTGGAGATATCAGAAAGTATTCGGATTTATCTCGCGCGTATTAACGAAACTATCACGTTTTTATGCATTGAAAATTGCCCTAAATTCCAGTCAAGGTAATCGATGTTTTTCGCCAGTACGAAACTCAATTTTGCCATATCTCACGAAGTTTGCAGTCTGGTTGGATGGTTAGATAGACTTGGATGGTTTAACGTAAAAAGTCACTTACTAACAATCATACAATTCCTACGTTATCTCTTTCAAAATAAAGTTTATGCTTTCGATAATCGAATTGCAAATCACACTTACTTTACTGGAATCCCAGATTAGCCAAAATAAAGTAAATTACAACACAATTACAGCCATCTTTATTTTTCTTAGAACAACAATAACGTTGCCAATTTCGCTTAACATTAAACATTAACACACGCTACACGTGTAAATATAATTTAACACTACACGTGTAAATATAACAGATGGTAACTAGAATCTATAAAGGAATGTTTTTAAAATCCAATTTTATTATCATAAAATAAAATTGCATCAATTTTGATTTTTTTTTTTAATTCAAAAACCAATTGGTTAATTTCTCTTTCTTTCCGGTGCCAACAGCAATTGTAATCATTGGATAAGAGAATTGTATAAAAACTTCTCTATACGCTGCTGCATTATGTAACCGAGTTTTCGGCATGTAGGAAATATGCCTGCATGCCTCATCGTCTGGCTTTCCAATCCAACACTCTTATCCAGATTTAGGCGGTACATGATTTCTGGAGATAAATCCAAATACTTTCTCATACTCTCTTGTGTATTGACGAAACTATTTCGTTTTTTATACATTGACAAATTCCCTCAATTCAAGTCTAGATGATTGAGGTTGTTAACCAGTAAAAACTCAATTTTACTATATCTCTTGAAATTTGCAATCTGTTACTTGGAAGTTAACTAGAATGCATAAAGGAGAAGCACGAAAACTTATAATCTAACGACAACGATTTGCCAAATTAACGGAGAACCTTGGTTGCTTAGCAACCTCTATCTCCTGCTTTGTGAGTGAGGGAAATTTCTTAAGTTTTAAGCCCATTCATTAGATAGAAAAAAAGCAATATAAATATATTATTTATTTATTTAAAAATTAATTATTCGAAATTTTTATTATTTAATGAAAAAAAAATTATGCATATATAATTTTTTTTTTATATTATTATAATTTCAAGAAGGTAATAAAAAATAAAAAGGTAAACAATAGAAACAAACAATAACGATTGGAAGGGAAATTGTGACTCAGTAGGAGAAACTGCACGGTCATTCGGAAAGGAGGATATCGGAACGTTAATGAATACTATTCAGAACAGCGCGAGGTCTTTTGCGATTTTTAAAATCAGAAATGTCATAAACATAGTTGCTTAGATCATTCAAAACAGAATTATTAATATTTGGAATGGAATTATAAAATTTTTTTGCAGTTTTATACACAAATTGTTTAAAACTTGGGACTTATCTAAGTCGGACATAGTTGATTTTAAACAACGGTTCAGATTTTCTACCATTAGCAAATAATGTTTTTGTGCGAAATCTAAAATAAATTGTTTCACGAAAATGTACGAAATGATGCAAATATTATTTTTATATCTTACAAACTGGTTTTGCGGAACAACATTAGCCAATCCCAATTACTGCATATCGTAGATATGCTAAATTTGCTAAATATACTAAATTTGAGCTTCCAATCAAAACAATATTTCGGATATTATAAGTCTAGCAGCCCTAGTGATTTCCATGAACTCTGTATTGGCGAGAAATCCTTTTTTTCTGCTGGATTAACTCTGAGAAAGTTGAGCCAAACACTTTGGAAAATATTTCCAATGGCAGTAATTGCATTAAAATTATACAATTTATAATAATATGTGTACTATAATAATGGTAATACCAAAAAAAAAAATAAATAAATAAATAAAGTAGTTTATTTTGAGTCTGATATGACAAAGATGAAGAAATACATTAGAATTACATATTATTAAAATATTTTAATATCTATTACAAATTCGACATTGCAATTACATTGCGTATTATTGTTGATGAAATAGAATTTGCTTCATAAAACATTTAATTTTAAATAATTATTGAAATAAAAATTAATCTAACGCATGAGTACTTTTTTTTTTCTTTTTGTGCAAATGCGATTGAAATGATTAAAAAAAAAAATTTTAAATAGTATAAAAAATTCTGAATAAATAGTCTATTCTAAGAGACATTGGTTTTGTAAAATATTTGAAACGTTTCAAGTTTACTTAAGGCAAGAAAATTAATTTTTATTCTTTGCAAAAGTAACCGTAAACTGTGAGAAAGTTAACTTTATTCTTAAATGCATTTAAAATCATGAAAATGATATTAAAAAAAAATTTAAACATCCATTTATAACTTATACAACAGAAAACCCAATTTTTAAAATTAATATAAATTATTAAATATTTATAGATCTGGATAAAATTTGATATAAGTCCATCTATTGTAATAATTAAGATACGTAAGATTTTTTAAAATGTTTAAAGATTAATTTTGAATTATCTAGATTTTAGTGGGATTTTCAAAGTAATATTTTTTAAAGTTAAATATTAGATGAAAATTAGCTTTTCAAATAGCTTTTAATTCATTTTATTCAAAGAAATAACGGTTTTTCTCTGTTTATTTACACATTGACATGTTCTTTTTTCGAAAATCAGTTTATATATATATATATTCCTAATTATGCATTTAGGTTTGTTTGGCTCTTTACAGTTATTTTCTGTACATTTTAGGCTAATTAGACCGATACTTACAGTTTAACGTGGATTCCGAACCACTAACAAATATTAATGCCACAGTCAGGATTCGAACTTAAAGCCTCTGGTACCACAGGTCAGAGTGGTAGCTAATTGGCCATCAGGCTGCAGTGCAATTTAAGAGTCAATATGACTATATTATTGCTTTCATATTTTACTTAAGAGGGTTTAATAATAAGCTAAGGCAGCTGAATGCTTGAAAATAAGTTTTGAAAGCGGTTGTTTATTCTGTTACGCTATGAGTTAAAAACTGAACACTGCAAATATATTCCACAAATTCTAAACCTTTTTCTGGATTATTTTTTTCAAAGTACATTTTTGAGGAAAATTTATTCGAGCTTAATACAGTTTGTATTATTCACATCTATTGCTTATTAAATATCATATTAAAAAAATGAAATTGCTAGCATCCATTTTTAATCGAAACTTACAATTTTGAAAGCTACTTATTATTGAAATTTACTTGTTAATCATTAAAAGGTCAAGCGGAACTGATAAGTTATGAATAGGATACCGTCATCCAACAACACAAAA
Source organism: Caerostris extrusa (assembly GCA_021605095.1). Classification (NCBI taxonomy): domain Eukaryota; kingdom Metazoa; phylum Arthropoda; class Arachnida; order Araneae; family Araneidae; genus Caerostris; species Caerostris extrusa. The sequence continues at coordinate 83,564 of BPLR01014837.1, read as the reverse complement.
ATATTCTATGAAATTATCAAGTTATTAAATTTCAATCAGTGTTGAATTATAATAATTGTAAACTTCAGTTTTATGATAATTATAATAGTTTTAATGAATTAGTTTATTTACATAGAAATTTTTTTTTTTTTTTAGTTTTTTTATGATTTATCATCGAAAGTTTGGTGCACATTTTGTACACACTGTAGACTAATTAGCCAGGGACCTACGTGAATTCCGAACCATCAACAAGCATCCATGCCACCGCCAGTATTCGAATCTAAAGCCTGTGGTACCAACGGCCATAGTTCTAGCCATTTGGCCATCAGGCCGCTTATCATCGAAAGAGACGGATACAGTGTTGGGCTTACAAACTAGATGAAAGTTCTACAACTTTCAACCGCTTGATATAATTCTGTTCCTGTTTACTACAGTCTGGACAATGAAACAGAATTGTACAACAGACTTATTGATGAATATGGCCAGACCTTAAGAGCATGCAGAGGCATGCAAGTTATTAAATTTCAATAAGTGTTAAATTATGATAATTGTAAACTTCAGTTTTTTTTTTGAGAATTATATTAATTTTAATGAATTAGTTTATTTACATAGAAATTTTGTTAGTATTTTATGATTTATCATATAAAGTTTGGTTTGGTTTGTCGCTTAACGGTAATTTTGTGTACATTTTAGGCTAATTAGACCGGGACCTACATTTTAACGTAGATTCCGAACCACCAACATACATACATGCCACCGCCAGGATTTAAACCTGAAGCCTGTGGTACCAACGGACAGAGCTCTAGCCAATTGGCAATCAGGGCGTTTATCATCGAAAGATAAGGATACAGCGTTGGGTTTACAAACTAGATGAGAGTTGGAGAACAACTGTTTGATATATTCATGCTGTTGTATTGTGGATATAATTCTGTTCCTGTTTACTACAGTCTGAACAATGAAACAGAATTGTACAACAGACTTATTGATGAATATGGCCAGAGCTTAAGAGCATGCAGACGCAGTGTCAAAAGAGCTGACTAGTTCATAGAATACCTGTTGACGATATGGATGCAAAGTAACTAATTTACTTGCTGCAATAACGGAATAAAATTTATTCAATTAGCGAAGATCAGAACTTTTCACTCTTTTAGTTGAGTGACATGATCAAAGCTGGATTTTCCTATAGGCTAACTAGGCTTCAGCCTAGAGCCTCAAGATCAAGAAGGGCCTACATTCAAATTGTTAGTAAAATTAAAATTACACTATTCTAAAAACAGGGAGGAGAAATGGTCTCATAAGTGGAATAGCCTAGGGCCTCTTTTCATCTAAATCCGGCCCTGGGCATGATACTCTATGGTGTTAATTTTGAGTGCATCACAATTTCGCATTTGCAAATCGGTTTGTTGCAGTTTGAATGAAAGGAAAACAAGTGCGGTTGCATTTGTCAATTTCACCAAGAGAGAGAAACTTAGTGTCGGAGTTTGATCAGGCATAAAATTATTTTGGCCTTCAGAAAGACGTCTATAGGATTATAAGTAAGGGTAGATGAAAGGATACTTTTAGAGTTCAAAAATCGAACTGCCGAAAAAGTCGCCGACAAAATTTAGAGAGAAGTATATTGATATCATTAGTTAAGTTTGAAGTGGCTGTTCGATTTGGAACGTAAAAAAAGAAATGGCCAGAGGGGATTGATTAAGAAAATTAAAAGATGCAGTTGTTTTCATACCAAAAGCTGGAGCAGGAACATATGGAATGTGTTTTAAAAAATGCCAGTTCCACCAGAAACAGGATTTTGAGGTCCATCATTGCGATACAAGGAATATCCAGAAATTAGATGGGTCCGAGAATTTTTAAGCGAGTCTCCTGGAGCAGTACTATGTCAGGTTCATATGTCTGTAGGAAATTGTCACATTCAATTTTCTTATTCCAGATATTACAAGCTTTCCAATAACATATATAAATACCTAATCAACTGAATCTTACGGGGCATTATTAGATGCCTTGGAGCCCATACAATTAATAAATATTTTCAGTTCCTCTTTTATTACCGATGGAATTAATTTGATTAAATTTAGAAGATTAATTTTAATGTTGGTGAATAAAGAAATAATTTCCTTTTGAAATAAATTTAAATCTTGAATGTCGGATAATGAACTCTGTTTATTGTGAATTACAGTTATTGGAGGAGATGCAAGAGTAAACAAAATCGCGTTATTCTTCAGCATAGATGATATTAAGAGTTGCTTGTCTAGCAGGAGTAATTTTTAGAATAGGTAGTCCGTCTATTGCAGCTAGCATTCATGTTCGGAAATTTAGGGGGCAGCCTATCCAAGTTGCTAGAGGGCCGTTGGCATTGCAATTGATTCATTTGGGCACACTAAGTTTCAAAAATTTAAAAACAATTTTTCTCTGAACCAATTAAATTTTAGAAGATATTAGTAATAAAATACAATTCATTATCTCGTTTACAGAGCGAATATTGTTTGCTACATCGCAATTCTGTGTATCGATAAGTTTACAGTTTCAAAGCAAATAAATAACAGTAATGTAAACAAGAAAAGTGGAATAGATTCGGAAAACAAACACTTTTTTTTTAACATCAGCGCCTAAGCAACCGCTTTTTTTTAACATTTAATTTTATTGCAATATTAAATTCTATGCATTTTCCGAGATAAATGAATTGGTTCAATTCATGTATTAAAACCTCAATCATTTAATTATTCACTTCTGTCGTTCCCCGTGTGGATCCGGGATTAGAATAGTCCCACTATAGTCCATGCATGTCGTAAAAAGCGATTAAAATGGCTATCTAGTACCCAGGAGTTATAAAGTCAGACTTTTCCTTTGGATACCCAATGTCTTTGTGTCGCAAGCTCAAGGACAAAAAAGAAGCTGCATTTTTTTACCCTTTATCATGACCACGGGTTCACGGACTGGTGTAGATGTTTCTGTCCACCAAGTTGGATAAGAAAAAAAAAACATTTATTGTAAGGGCATTCAAACTACAAATAAAATTTATTGATTTACAAATCTATTATTTTCGTTTAATATGTATTGTAATTCATATTCACAGTTGTCATTTAACGAATTTGCATTAAAATATTTGAAAATTATCAAAGACGTGATGTACGAAGCTCATTGACCGTATTTGTACCTTTTACAATTGTGCTATAAACCAAAGTAGTTTCTTTCCAATATTTTAAATAAAATGGTTCAGTTTTCCCAGTTGTGGAAAAAACATTTCACCCTTCTCTACAAAGGCATCTTTCATTATCCCTTCTTCACAGATGCCTGGACCAAGTTTGCTTGCTTCCCATGTAATCTATAATCACTTTAAATATAAATATTTCCTTTGATATCTATACATTCTTAATACTGAAATATTAACTACTGTTAACTACTGGTATTTTAATACTGGCCTATTTTTTTTTTAACTGCAAGAGATTTGCGTGTATGAGATAAAATGAATCCGAACTTTAAAGAATTGTTAAAAAATACTTTGAAACATCATTTCAGCTCATAATTATTTTCTACAACACTTCATTACAATGCATGATTTATACAAGTTGAATCATATGAACAATCGTAGAAATTCTCAGTTTAGTAAAAGAATATTGCCAGAAATTTCACATCAGTTTAACAAAATAGAGTTAAGCGAAGACGAACAAGCCATCATCTACTTCACTGGATTTAATCATCCGGTTCGTTTTTGGTGCGGCAAAATGGCTCATTCAAATCTGAAACATTTGCAAATAGCTCAATGAGGCGAGGCACATTCAACGTTTCTATAGCACTGGGTAGATACAAGTTATTGTCCAATGTCTTTCGTGTCGTTCCACGACACAAGTATTGCAGACGTCTTCATCACTAATGAGTTTTCCCGTCCAACTTCCTGGTAAACGACGTACAAGTTCTGCAATTCGGACGTTCTTAATTATATTCGAGATGTTTCTTGCATTTCGGGATATGTCAAAGGGCCAGGCAGCTGAAGACTAGCAGCAGCTTCGATGTCAAAGCGTCAGGCAGTGACCCACAGCGGCTGAAGCGCCAGGCAGTGACCTCCACAGCGGTTGAAGCGCCAGGCAGAGACCTCCACAGCTGCTGAAGCGCCAGGCAGTGACCTCCACAGCGGCTGAGGCAGTGACTCCACAGCGGCTGAAGCGCCAGGCAGTGACCTCCACAGCGGCTGAAGACTCAAATATCAAATCGTTAGGCAGTGACTCCACAGCGGCTGAAGACTAGCATCAGCTTCCATATCAAATCGTTAGGCAGTGACTCCCACAGCGGCTGAAGACTAGCATCAGCTTCCATATCAAAGCGGCAGGCAGTGACCTCCATAGCAGCTGAAGACTAGCAGCAGCTTCAATATCAAAGAGTCTGTAGACGAAACCAGCAAGAATCTGAATCAATAAGAAAAATGTCCCACTCATTCCTCAAGGAGGATTTGGCAATTTGATCGTTGCATTGACAGCAATGGAAAGCTATAAAATAAAGAACAAGACTAAATAAATATATTCGTAAAAGTACATAATCAATGATTACTTACATAGATCTTTAAATTATGAACTAAATAATGAATAACGAAAATTTAAAAATTCTTACCAGCAAAGCTTAAACATAACTTAACAATGAGTATAAAAACATAAATTTGAAATTTAATATTTACTTTAAGAAACGTTTATACTTCTTACAATAATATACATAAAAAAATGGAAATACGATTAAAGCTACAAAAAAAAAAATTCGCCCAAACTGAATATTCTGAAAAGTAAATAAAGCAATTATTCACAAGATGCATACGATCTACACCATAGTAATTATTCTTACATTTTTTTTAAGTAATAATGAAAAAGAAAGTTATGCTTATACTGTTTTATTAGTAGGAATGAATAAAAACAGTTATCAATTTTTAATGCCTTTTACACATTACAAAATTAATTGTTCAATGAAAATGCAAATTTTGTATAAAAATGCCAAGAATAGTAAAATAGCTGTAGAAAGGCTGAACATAACCAGTTTTTTAAATTAAACTATTACCGAATTCAGAATTTAATATCAAGTTTTTTTCGTTCATTTCTTTGTTCTAGATTTGCTGCATTTTAAAATGGAATAATAAAATCTAGTTTTAACAAAGTTTATAATAATTTCCTAAGCAAATACAATGTGTAATACTTTTATTTTAAGAAATTACATAAATGAAGCCTCAAAAACAATGTTAAAATAATGGTTTCTGGTACATAAATTCAACTTCTGTTTGCCAACATGTGTTAATTCGTGTTTAAATAGTATGTATGATATCTATAAAAACCATCAACTACGTTAATTCCTAAAAATACATCAACTATGCGAAAATAACAAAATATTAAACAATAATGGTAAATTAAAAATTATAACTTTTATTCTCAGAAATTGCATTTTTGTATGATTTTAATTATAAAATGTATGAAAGTCATGTCATTTAATTATATAGAATAGTTATAAATTGCATTAAAAATTATCAATTATCAACATACCAGCCCTTTCTAAAAAGCTTTTTCTTCATATCGTAGTCTTGAATGTGAAAAGCCATTGTAGTTTGTAACTTCAGAATAATTAGAATCTTAATAGCCTAGAATATATAGATCTCGAAATTAAACAGAGTTGGCGAAAAATCGCCAATTTTCTATACAGTGTTTTGCTAGTTCTACCAGAAAAATTTTGCTAAATTTTTTGATAAAATTCCATTTATCATAAAAATAAAATTGCACCAATATTGTCTTTTTGAATTCAAAAACCACTTGGTTGTTGGAAATACGCCTGCATTCCTCTTTGTCTTGCTTTCCATAACCAATTTTCTGAATGTTCGATATACGCCTGCATTCCTCCTCGTCTTGCTTTCCATAACCAATTTTTCTGATATACGCCTGCATTCCTGTCTTGCTTTGCAATGTGGAAATTCACCTGCCTTCCTCTTGATTTATCTTGATTTTCAAGCTACTTTCCAATCCAACATCCTTATCCAAATTGAGGTGGTACATAATTTCTAGAGATATCAGAAAGTATTTGGATTCGTCTCGATAAATTATGTACAACTAAAATCTGATAAGAGTGTAGGAGTGGAAACCAGCTTGAAATCATGGGCCAAGAGGAATGCAGGTATATTTCCTTCATACCGAAAACTCGATAACATAATAGCTGTATACAGGAGGAGTTTTCACGATTCTCTTATCCAACTGATTGCAATTGCTTTGGGCACCGGAAAGAATAGAGAGAAATTAGCGGAGTGGTTTTTGAATTTGGAAACAATCTTGAGGAAATTTTATTTTATGGCAATAAATCAGATTTTAAGATAATCCCTATAGATAGATTCTAGTTACCATCCAAAGACCAGATTGCAAACTGCAAGAGATATTGCAAAACTGAGTTTCATGCTGGCGAAAAACATCTGGATTTGAATTTAGGGAATTGCCAATGCATAGGAGACGCGAGTATTAACGAAACTATCCCGTGTCCTATGCATTGGCAATTCACCTAAATTCTCCAGTTTTGCTATATCTCTCGACGTTTGCAATTTGGTACTTGGATGGTAACTAGAATCTGTGAAGGGATGATCTTAAAATCTAATTTTAAAATCGTAAAAATAAAAATTTTCCTCAATTGTGATGGTTTCCAAATTCAAAACCACTTGGTTGTGTTCTCTCTGTTCTTTCCGATGCCAGAAGTAAACTGCAATCAGTTGAATACGAGAATCGTGAAAAACTCCTCTGTGCACAGCTGCATTATGTAACCGAGATTTCGGAATGTAGAAAATATACCTGCATTCATCTATCTGATGCTTTCCAATCCTACACTCTTATCCAAATTTGAGCGGTAAATAATTTCTCGAGAGAAATCCAAATACTTTCCGATACTCTCTTGAGTATTGACGAAACTATTTCGTTTTTCACTCATTGAACATTCCTCTGAATTCAAATCAAGATGATTGAGGGTCTTTCACCAGTACTAAATTGGACATAGTTGGTTTTAAACAACGTTTTGCGCGAAACCCAATATAAACTGATTCACGAAAATGTACGAAGTGATACAAATATTCTTTTTATACCTTACAAACAGGTTTTGCAGAACAGCATTAGCCAATCCCAGTTGCTGCATATCGTAGGTAAGCTAAATATGCTAAATTTGAGCTTCCAATCAAAACAGTACTTTGGATATTATAAGTATAACAACCCTAGTGAGTTCCATACATTCTGTATTTGCGAGAAATCTCCTTTTTAGTTCAATTAACTCGGAGATTGTCAGCAAAACACTCGGCAATATTTCCAAAGGCAGTAATTGTATTAAAATTATACAGTTTATAATATTGTTTACAGGGCCTGGTGGTCGAGTGGCTGGCACTCGGTACCACAAGTTTCGGGTTCGAGTCCCGGCGGTACCATGGATGTTTGTAGTAGTTCGGAATGCATTTTAAACCGTATTTCCCAGTCTGACATGAGCGTAGAATGTTGCGAGGGTATTGTTACTCCGCGTCCGTAGTTATCTCCAAGCTACACGCACCTCCTGAGTAGTGCTAAGTGAGAAACGTCGCTGCAGTACTTGCCCTCAGGCATTGAAGACAACCGTCTAAGTGTTTGCCAGGTGCATTAGAAAAAATAATGGTAATGTATACAATAACAATAATTATTACACAAAATATATAAAGTAACTTGTATTGAGTCTGGTATCAGATGAAGATAATATCAGATGATTAATATTATACACTATATTAAAATATTTTAACATCTATTATTATCGCAATGTAATTGCAATGACGAATTCGACATTGCAATTATATTGTGTATTATTTGTAGATTAAATAGCATTTGCTTCATAAAACATTAAATTTTAAATAATTATTGAAATAAAAATTAATCTAATGTATGAATATTTATTTTTGCAAAAGCGAATGGAAAGATTTAAACTTTTTTTTATTTAAAATAGTATTAGAATTGAGTATATTGTACGAGATATTGGTTTTGTAAAATATTTCAAATTTTCAAACTTACTTCATCAATGGCGCAACAGCCGCATGGTGAGCCAAAACCTTCTGACTACAGGCAGATTCCTAAACAGGAGATGTTTTTTCTTTTTACGGGATAGGGTGACCAGCCCTACGCCCAACACTCTACAGTCATATTAGAACTTAGCGGCCTGATGGCCGAGTGGCTAGCGCTCTGGCGCTCGGTACCACAGGTTTCAGATTCGAATCTCGGCGGTGCCATGGATATTTGTAGTGGTTCGGAATCGGAACTTTAAGCCGTAGGTTCCGGTTTCATATGTCCGTAGAGTCAGACTTCTCACTCACATCATTCCCAAACTGTAAAGGTATAACTCAGCTCTAGACACAGTGATGTGGTGTGATGTAGTAGTAGTGGTCATATTAGATCAGGTTTAAAGTGGATTCCGAACCACTACAAACATTCATGGCTCCGCCGGAACTCGAACCCGAAACCTGTGGTACTGAGGCCAGAGCGCTAATATTCAAATTTACTTAAGGAAAGAAAATTAATTATTATTTTTTTCTAAAATAACCGTATCAGATGTGAAAAAGTTAGTCTTCTAAAATCATGAAAATGATCTTTGTAAAAGAATTTTTTTTTTTTTTTTTTTGACGGAAAACATACATTTATAACTTATGCAACAGAAAACCCTCCTTTTTTAAAATAAATATAAATTATTAAATATTTATAGATCTGGATAAAATTGCTCGAACTATAACTCAAAATTTTTAATTTGATATAAGTCCATCTATTGTAAAAATTAATATATAAAAGATTTTATAAATTTTTTTAACGTTTAAAGATTTATTTTTAATTATCTAGATTTTAGTTGGATTTTCAAAATAATGTTCTCAAAATTAAATATTAGATAAAAGTTAGCTTTTTTAAATAACTTTTAATACATTTTATTCAAAGAAATAAAATCGTGCAAGTCACATTTAATTTGCCTGTGGTTTTTTTTTTTTTTTTTTTTCAGTTTATTTACATATTGACAAATTCTTCTCTTCTTGAAGTTAGTTTACTATATATTACTTATTATACAATTAAAGTCAAATGGTTAGATTATTACTTTAACATTTTACATAAAGATGCTTAGTAAAAATCTAACGCAAGCCAAATTGCTTGATTGAATATATGTTATAAAAGCTGTTGTTAATTCCATTACGCTACGAGTTAAGTCAACTACGAACATTGCAAATATTCCACAAATTCGAAAAAGCTTTTTCGTCATTATTTTTCAAAAATATTTTTTTGAGGAAAATGCTTTTAAGCTTTTGAACTTTAGGGGCCATAGGGCCGAGTGACCAGCGCTCGGTGCCCCAGAGTTCGAGTCCCGGCTGTGGCAAGGATGTTTGTAATGATTCGGAATCCACTTTAAACCGTAGATCCCGATCTAATATGACCGTTGGGCATAGGGCTGACAATCCTACTCCATGAAAAGATAACATCTCCTGTCTCGAAATCATGGGTCTTGGCCCACCATGGGGCTGTTGCGTCACCGATGATGATTTTGAACGTTGTAGTAGTCAAATCTAATGATTATTAAACATCATTTTAAAAAAAGAAATTGCTAGTATCCATTTCAATCGAAATTTACAATTTTGAAGGATACATATTTTTAAAATTTACTTTTTATCATCAAAAGATTAAACGGAACTGATAAGTTATAATCATCATCATCATCATCAGTGGCGCAACAGCCCCATGGTGGGCCAAAAGGCATCTGCCTACTGGCAGATTTCAAGGTATGAAAGATATTCTTTTTTACGGGGTAGGGTTGTCAGTCCTACGCCCAACGATCTACTGTCATATTAGACCGGGACCTACGGTTTAAAGTGGATTCCGAACCACAACAAACATCCATGGCATTGCCTGGACTCGAACTCGAATTCTGTGGCACAAACCGCCAGAGCTCTGGTCGATAGGCCATCAGGCCCTAAGTTATGAATATGATGCCGAAATCCGACAAGGCAAAAATATTCTAAGAAATTATCAAATTTTCAAATTTCAATAAGTGCTAAATTATGATTATTGTAATCTTCAGTTTTTTGAGAATTACAGCTATTTTAATGAATTACTTTATTTAAGTTTGAAAAAAAAAAAAGTATTTTATAATTTATACTCGAAAGAGACGGATACAACATTGGGCTTACAAACTAGTTGAAAGTTGTAGAATAATCCTGTTGTTGTTTGCGGGATATAATACTGTTATTAGAGAGTTTTTGCATACCGTATTTTGGACGTCCGTTAGCTTTTTCTCCCTAGCGCGCATGCTCATAGGAAACATTATTACAGATACGCATGCGCAATTTCCTATGAGCATGCGCGCTAGGGAGAAAAAGCTAACGGACGTCCAAAATACGGTAAGCAAAAAACTCACTATTATTTCACAAGCTTTCCTTAAGAAAAGTTTTTTTCATAATCTGAAAAATAATACAAATGGGATGGGATATTTGGTTCTCTGTATAGTTTTCTCTGCATTCATATATTGTTAAGGATCAAACGGCTCCAACTCATTGCTCAATGATAACGTGCACCTCTGGTGAGTATTACGGCTGGCGGCATTGTTGTAGACACTGTTTCAAAGAACGAGGAGTCCCGATGGCGTTTGTGATGTTCAACATATTGCCTCGTGAGTCAGACTACCTGGTGTGAGTTTTCCAGATTTTCGCCCTATGATACGTAAATCCTGGATAGTGTCTACGAGGCGCTGTCTCATAGTGCCTACGAGGCACTGCCCTCCTTCTTCAGCGAATCGGGGCCTTTTACATGCGAGTGCTCCATAGAAGAAGCTTCTATCTTTCCCTACATCTATGAGTAGACCCCATGAGTTGTCTACTAATAGACGTCATCGTCTATTAGTATTGTGTACTACGGTTTGGACAATGAAACAGAAATTTATAACAGACTTATTGATGAATTAAAAATAATATGGCCAAAGCTTAGAGCATGCAGAGGCAGCGTCAAAAGAGCTGAGTTAGTCATAGAAAATGTGTTGATGATATGGATGTAAGATGACTAATTTACTTACTGGAGTAACGGAATAAATTTGAATTTTAAAAGTTATTCAATTCGCGAAAATCAGAACTTTTCACTCTTATAGTTGTACGTCATGATACTCTATGGCAGGGACGGGCAAACTTAAAATTTCAATACCAAGAAGGAATTATGATAGATAATTTGGTAAACGTGTTTATGTATCTGAAACATTTAAATTTCGCACTGGATGAATTCAAGTAACGCCAGTAGTGCCGGTCTGAAAATGTAAATCAGGTTTACTTTAAATTTGTTATGCTCTGTAAAAGTTCGTGAGCGTTATTTATCGTTGAAATTTACTGGCATAGTGAAATTGATGTTAGTTATGGATGCCTTTAAGAAGACAAAGAAGGAATTATCAACAGTTCGCTGAATTTGAACAAGGTCGTGTAATCGGGCTGCGAGAAAATGGATCTTCTTTCCGAGATACTGCAGAAAGACTTGGCAGGAATGTATCCACTTTGCATGATTGTCGGCAGCAGTGGTCATGGGAAGGTATGGTCGCAAGTAGATCGGACTCCTGACGGCCACGTGGCACTACCTAGAGGAAAAACTGCTGTGCTCGGTATATGGCTGTAGCGCATCGTACTGCGTCTGTAGCAGACATTTGAGCAGCAGTTAGCACGGTAGTGACACAAAGAACTATTACAAATCGGTTACTGCAAAGAGAGAGCTCCAAACCAGATGCCTTGTAACGTACATTCCACTGACTCCAAACCACTTCCGTTCGCAGTGGGGTCAAGCTAGAGCTTATTGGAGGACAGAATGAAGATTTGTTTTTTTTTCTAATGAAAGCCGGTTCTGCCTTGGTGCCAGTGATGGCCGTGTGTTTGTTAGAAAGAGGCCAGGTGAACGCCTGTAACCACCCTATCTGCATCCTAGACTTAGTATAGACATAGACTTAGACTTAGTACTAGACTTAGTAGACATCCTAGACTTAGTACTAGACATCCTAAACTTACACCTGGAGTTATGGTCTTGGCAACAATTTCTCTATGACAGCAGGAGCACTCTCCTGGTTATCCCACACACCCTGATTGAACATTTGTGTGTCTAGTGATTTAACCTGTGGTTCTGTCATTCATGAAAAACATTCAAGATGGTGTTTTCGAACGTGATAATGCTCTGTACTGCATGTTTTAACCCGACATGTTGTACAAAGTATCGACATGTTGCATTGGCCTGCTAGATCACTAGATCTTTCTCCAATCGAGTACTCGGTGGGACATCATTGGACAACTCCAGCGTCATCCACAACCAGCATTAAACGTTGCTAATTTGACCCACCAAGTGCCATAGGCATGGAACTCCATCCAACAAACTGACATCTGGCCCCTGTAAAACACCATGCAAGTTTGTATTCAAAATTGTGGTTGTTACAACAATTATTAAGTACCAGCATTTCACATCTGGAATGTCTTTTCTTGCATTTTCATTAATCTGTGATCTTGAAATTTTGATCAATTAAGTATGTTACTTATGCAAATGTATCACTTAAATTTCATTATTCTACAATAATTGTTTTTGGTGTTGAGATTTTTTTTTTTTTTTTTTTTGGTTTGAGATATATATATACACTGACTATATATATATATATATATATATATGATTCAAATACCATTATATATATAATGGGTTATGAATCAAAATAAAGAAAGAGTGAATATTTATCTTGATTTCTAGATGCTCCTTGAAACATTTAAAAATTATTTTACATAAAAAAAATTTCTAATAAATTTTTTTTTGTCATTATCTATAGTTTGTTTCAGCAATTTGCAATAAGTTATCACTAATGTAACATAATCACGGGTATGATATAAAAGAAAATTGAAAAATTATAGTTTAAAAAAACTAAAAAACATGCTTTTAGAATTAGTCAAACTAAAAATTAAAAATAATTGTTAACATAAGAATGAAATTACTGATGAGAAAATTAATATCACTGTGGTGTGGGGTGCTCGATATCAATCGTTATAATTTTTCACTAGTTTCATTCCAAAATGCAGAGTGAGTTTAAAAATGTCATACAAAGCACCTCACGCATTTAGAACAATGACGATTATTTTTTACTTTGATTAACTCTAAAAAGCGTGTTTTTTAGTGTTTTTAAACGACAATATTTAAATGAGGTCCCGGTACGGAGGACTGAAACCATAGTTCTTACAATAATTTAATTGTGAGTAGAACAAAGGCTAAATGCGAATATGTCGAGCCAACCAGGATTCGAACAGGGAATCTCCTGATCCATAGTCAGCCGTGTTATCTGTTGTGCCACTGTCCCATTTAGGTTTGAATGTCTTAGGTACTTTCACTCTACATGGGTTAAATTGCTGTTCATAAGTTAAAATAAAAATCACTAATCCTGGCGATCCTAATCATGATGAGATAATAAACTTATCAAAATATTTTAGTGTCGTTGGTCCTTGATAAGTCTACAACGTTTAATTTAAATCTGATCGCTTAAAGTAGGGCAAAAATCGAACCCAAAGAGTCAGTTACAAACATACAGGTGAAACTAATAAAAGCGTATTAAAAATGTGAAATTTTTTTCTAAAAATTAAAAAAAATCATAGTAACAAATCAATGTCCAATAGTCTTTTTTAATAAAAAAAATGTTTATTTTTATATTAAAATGATTTTTGTTAATTTCAAAACATAACAGATTACCATAAATGTCAATGTTACAAAGAATTGTACTGTGATTTACATCAACCAAGTCACAAAATAATTAATTACAAATGTTTAAAAGATGAAAGATATTTTTACATAATACAAAATATATTCGAATATTCCATCAAAATAATGATATTTTTATTCAAATTTAATAAATTAAGGCAATGGCGAAATATATTTCAAATAAATATTATTATGAAAATATACCAAAATTACTCTAAAAAGTATATTTTTATAAAATATAATAGCATAATTCCACTTCCAAATATGTGACAATTGAACAATGTAACAAAATTAACAATTCTAGGTTATATAAATCATCAAAAATTATGAACTTTATAAAAGGAGAATTAATTTACAAGATGACCATAAATTATTAATCTCATATTGATATAAAAAAATACATATATATTTTTCAGGAAGTTCGTATCCATATTATATGTATATATACGATTCACATATAATATAAATATGCATTTATATTTATGTAAATATAATGTATATATAAATAAATGCATTTAAATTTTATGTTTGTTCAAATTCCACTTATTATAGAATGTACATAGCATTGTGTTACACTGTAGTAATTACCATACATCTATTTGATTAAAATCAATTTGACTTTGTTAAAAGTAAAAATAGCTACTTGTCTTCTTTAATTCATAAGTTTGTTTTTCTATGAAATTAAAATCAGTTCCATAAATTCCAGGCAGCAAGTATTAAATTTATCTTAAAATGATTCAATTATAAAAGGATTTTTTTTCATTTTGATTGATGTTTGATAAAATTAATTATTTTTATTCATTTATATAAACTAAATAAAAATTGAGCTTAAAGTTATAAATTATCATATATGAAATTAAAAGTGAAAATATTTTTAATTATAAAGGGCTTGATGGCCGAGTGGCTAGTGCTCTGGCACTCAGTACCATAGGTTTCAGATTCGAGTCCAGGCAGTGCGATGGATGTTTGTAGTAGTTCGAATCCACTTTAAATCGTAGGTCTCTGTCTAATAGGATCATAGAGCATTGTGGGGGTAGTGTTATTTGCATCCATAGCATATCTTCAAGCTACACATGCCCGCTGGGTAGTGTTAAATGAGTAACAGCGGTGCAGCCCTTGCTTATGGCATAAAGATTTAACTGTGTCTGTAATGCCAGCTGCATTAGAACAATAACATTTTTAATTATAAATAAGCTTTTATAAAAATTCAGCAATATTATGGCAATTTTTTTATTTATTTGTGTTTCTAAACTACCACAACAAATTGATAAACAAATATAAGTTACAACATTCACATTTTGGTAAAAATAATATTAATGAAATTTACTTCCATTAAAATTATGGCATTTTATTTACACAGAAAAAAATGACAAATACACTGATATTGTACATTAAAATTGACTAGATATGATACTAAGTCTCAAATGTTAAAATAGTGTGATACTATTTTATGCAAAACAAGCATGCATTACATAGAATTGTACTAGAATTCAATTTTTTTTTTTTTCTAATGGCCGTTTTTTAATGTAAAATTTGTTTTACATGTAGTATAAAAATGACTAGTATAGAATATTTCTCACATGCATCAATTTTTAAAAAATTAGTTGTTCGGCATCTCAACACCTTAATCAGAATTTGATAAAAATGGCACATCTCATTAGAAGGGCATTAAAATTGTCTTTTTTAATTAAATTTATGTGTAAACAACAACAACAATTCTATTACTAAATTGTAAGAATGTGATATTTACTATCATTAAAATCTGAAAATTAATTAAACACATAAAATAATTTAAAAATTAGTTTCATAACATAGAATAAAAAAATCTATAAATATTTTTAAAACTAATTCAATAGTCATAGAAGATGAAGAAATAGATGAAAATACAAGCAGGTAAGAAAATTTAATAATATCATAAAGTTATATATCATATTCTCAAACCTTATAACAAAACTAAGAAAATACAGCTATAAAATTTTATGACTACGAATTTTATCTTGCAGAGTTTTGAGTCTTGACATCCACTCATTGTACTCAGTCTCAGCATCTGGCTCTAAAAAACATAATTTAAATTTATAAAACAAAGATACATAACAAAGACTTCTTTATTTTATTGGTAGTCAAGATTTACATATAATTCATTTTAAAAAAAAAAAAATATGCACAATTGGTTAAAAACTGATGCTTACCAAATTTTAAAAAAGGAAGATTTGTAGAAGAATGTTCACTTAAACCAGAAGATATTCTGGAAGATGGGGATGGAGAAATGTTATCTGATCTAGATCCAATATAATTTCTTTCCTATAATTAAAAAATTTATATATATATATATTTATAGAAACATAGATATTATATAAATAAATAGTTAATTTCATTTTAAAATTGACATCAAATAATAATTATATATATTAGCAGAATGGACTATTAAATTTTTTAAAAATGATTATATATTAAAAATTATTTCATAATTAATGAAAAGAACATAAATTTTTTTTTTACACAAAGTTGTGATAAAATATGTCCTAACAATCTTCTTTTTTTTTTAATTCTGAACAAATGATTCTAATCTTAATTAGTTACCTGTAGCATAATATTGTAAAATGTCATGTACACATAATAGGATATTTTTAAAATAAAAAAACAACTAAATGATTATAAAAGAACAGTTAATAAAGAAATCAACACATAATTAATAAATAAAAATTTGTTGAATATTCTTTTGCTTAAAAGGTAAGTGGTAAAATGCAAATATAGTTATTTAGATTATTCAAGACAGATGAGTAATTTTTTTCATTAATTATTCATATCAATCTTTCATGAATAATCTTCAAAGAATTGAACATGATTTAAATAAATTTCGTCTTTTAACCCTTATTTGATAGTTTTCATACAAATTTTTTTTGAAAGAGACAAAAGATATTTAGATATATATTATATTTAGATATGACAAAAATAATAATAATAATATTAATTTCCCAGGAAATCTCACTACAAGTAAGTATGATAATTCTATCAGACAAATGTTATCAACTGATATTTTTATGAATGGGATAACTTTAAAAATCAATCTATGTTTTCATGATAAAAATAAAAACAACTACAATTAAATTCAAAATATTTGAAAAAGACACAGTTTCACAGATGAGAAATAAAAATATAAGATATCAAATTATTTAAAAATAAAAATATATTAGTACATATATGGGAAAAATTTAATTAAAACATACGGATGGAAGGAAACCTTGCATATCTGAAGAACTTAAATATTGTTGCTGTTGTTTCCAAGAGCGAGCTTGTTCTCTTAACACTAAATTTCTTGCTCTGTTGATAGGATCATCGGATGAATTTCTGAAAAAAAAAAAGGGAAAGCATACTTTGAATTTTATTTTTAAATGATATCAAATTAAAAATAAAATGAAATTTAAACGACATTAAATTTTATTACCAGTAAGTGCTTCAAAAAGAAATAAACTATGTCTTAATATCACAAAATTTATTAAGTACATATTGTGTAAGTCCCTAGTTTTATGTTTAAAACATACACTATTTCATTAAAATCAGTATATTTTAAAATAAAAAATAAATAAATGACATTTAAGCAGTGCAGATGGTTTTTATAAAAAATCAAATCACATGAAATGACAACATAATTATTGATGGCCTCCAATTGTATGAAAGATATGTTTAGTTTATTGCTGGTACCATAACTTGCAATTGGTAAGCTGATAAGACCATAAAAAAGTAACTGAGTGACAGGTCAGTAGGGTGACCGTACCTGAATTTTCAGAGTTCGAGAATTCATTGTCCACCGATGAGGTATTTTTATCAAATAAGTAGCCACATGGAAAGAACGAAATTTTGTGCAGAATCAGAAAATGTCTACAGTATAGAGAATTTATAGAAAATATAAACAAGGGAAAAGCTTTTACTAATAACTGCAAATAAATTAGCTGGAAAATTGCATATCAAAAATGCAGCAAATAATAAGCTTTAATTGAATGCTGTTACTTATTAAAGAATTTTGAATTACTTTTGTTTGTTTAAAAATTATATTATTGCAAATGGAATTAAGTTGATTTAACCAATATATATAACAAATGTAGGCGTGGTTTGTTTCTGCATACCACTATAACTCCACAACCAACCCCCAGACTCATGGGGGTTATAAAGCATTGTTGCTCTCTATCATCCATCCCTAAAGAAGATTTTGATTTGAAACTGCAGAGGTTGGGTTCGGAGATATAGAGGCCTGCACAGACAAAAACCAAGCCTAAATTTAATGTGGTTTCAGCGACAATATTTAGATTTATTTTTATGAAATTTGTTGGCACACAAGAGCTTGTGCTCTATCAATTGCAGTATACTGTGTTTTTAGACTAAACTAAACTGAAAAAAATGACATAGCAATTTTAATGGGCCTGAAAAAAAAAATGACATTATTTTTTTTATTGAAAACAGTATTAGCATTTAGTAACACTATAAATAAAGCATGAGGACAAACAATAAGATATTGTGATTTTTTTTTTTTTTATTTTTTTCAGTCAGTCACTTACGTAGCTTGCTCGGAAGTGAGAAACCCAAAAGATTTATGTGTTTTACTCAACAATTAATAAGATCACAAATGTATTTATAAGTAAATATTGTAATAGAATAAATTAATTATGAAATAAAGTGAAAACAATATTAAATAAAAAGCTGAATTTGGCATTTTCCCCCAAATAAATTAAATAAAACTGTATTGAAAATAATGATTTAGTTAAGCTTTATAATTTCTGTATTTAAAGATTCATTTTTCAATTCACAATTTGATAATCTGGTTTTGTCCAAGTGAAACGAGGGTAACTCGAGCTAGTATTTTATAAAAATTAAAAACTGTAGGATAAATGTTTTTCAAGGAAATATTTTTAAGCGATTTAGCTGAATATTTTCATTATTTATATTTACAATATTATTAAAATCAATGGAAAGTTTTCTTTAAAATCTTCAATTGAGAGGGAAAAATCCTATTTCACCTAAAGCAAGAAAATTTTCATTAACAACAAACAATTTCAACACAATACTTACATTGTATATACATTAGAATTCAAGGCATGGTTAAATCCTGAACTGTCATTTCTTGTAAAATCTGCAGAATAATTTCTATCTGGAAATAGATTACAATTTTAAATAAAGAATCAAAGTATTAACAACAGATTATTTTATCAATTCATATTAATACAAACTTGAAAAATATTTCAATGGAAAACAGAATATTTTACAAATCTTTTGAACAGTTATAATAATAATAAATGCATTTAAAAATACATATTTTATTCATCATATAGCAAATTCCTTTACCTCTTGTATCCAAAATTCTTGAATGCTGACCTCTACTTTCATTTTGCAATTTATGCTTAAGTTCATTTATACGTTGCTTTTCTTGCAGCTGTCTAAACTGCGAGTAGAAACTTTGTAATGAGCCAGAATAATTAGATGTGGGTTGATTAAACCCAGATATCACAGTATTACCTAAAGAAGGCACAAAACTTGAACTCAAAATGTCATTTAAACGATAAATAGAGTTTTTAACATCTTGCATAACTTGGCAGGAATCTACATCACCAACTTCACAGCTGCAATTCTTTGAATTAGGCATTGTCTTTATTAAAGTTGCATTATTAAGTAGAGAACTATTTTTCAAAGCATTGAATCCATTTGGATGAAAAAATTAGAAACTTGATTTACTCCAGTTGATTTATGTTCATTAAGTGATTCTACATTCGATGTCCTTTTAGCAAATGAATCTGTACTCTTTTGAGCTGAACTGAAACAATTAAAAGAAAATTTATTAAAATATGTTTCTTAATAAAAGTAGTATACTTATGTTATTATTATAAGAATTGATATGAATTTGAGAATATTTATATCATTCAATAATATGAATGAACTTTAAAGATAAAGTAGGGGATATAGCCAATGAATTAAAATGCCAATATAAAGATTACTTTTTAAATATCAGCAAAGTATATAAATATCACAGTATTATATACTTTGAATAAAAATTAAATTTAAATTTAAACAAAAAAAAATATATATTATTAAAACACATTTTCTTGAACAACAAAATAAACAATTAGTTAACAAATTAATTATTAATTAACAATTAGTCAACAATTAATTAACAACAATAAAAAAAAATTTTTTAAAGATAAGAAGGATGAATTTTATAGAAAAGTATTTGAAAATCAATTTTTAAAAAATTTCCCTTTTTCATTTTGAAACCTAAATCTTGATAAGATAAAATAAATTTAAAAACATTTTACTTCCATTCACAATGAACAATAAATAATATAAAATATGAATAAATATTTTTAAAAAAGGCAAATAACAATAATAAAGATTATTATATTTAAAAAAAAAAATTTTTTTTTTTTCTATAGTTAAAATTTATCAGCTCGACTTAAAAAAGAGCAAATTATAAAAATAAATAAATAAATATGAATATAATTGCCTCAACTGTTCTTCAATAGAATTCAATCTTGCATCAATTTTATTGTTCATTCCTATTACTGCATTTTCCAAAACTTTATTTACTAACACTTCTAAACCATCATTTTCATTTGCTGCCGTACTCTGTACAAAAGCTTGTTTACCAATAGCACTGTCTTCTTTGTACACATCTTTGCCAATACTAATATTATCGGATTGAGAATTATCATTTTTGTTTTCATTTTTATAGGGTAAAGTTTGCAAAATTTCAACTTGGCATGAAGCATTAGAGATTTCGAAATGTGTTTGAGAATAGCTATTAATTTTTTTGAGTTTCTACTTCTATTTGACAAAAATTATCTTGCATCTCAATAGCAGTTTGAGTTGTCCTGCTAAATAAGGAAGTTACATCAGTGTTTATGCCTTTTTGTACACAAATTGCTTTTTTTGAAGAAGATGAAGTGGTTTCTTTTTCTTTCAATAGATTGGATTTTTCATTTTTAATATTATCTTTAAAATATTTAACTCAGATATTAAAGCAGATTTCTCATTTCTGAGAAGATCTAATTCATTTTCAGTTTTATCAACTTCATCTTGAATTTCTTCACAGTAAGTTTGTGCAGAAGCATTCTTTTCTTCAAGTTTTAATAAGACTTCTTTTCTGCAGCAATATCTTCTTTTATTTTACTTGACTCAGTTAATAACAGCTGATATTTGGCATTTTCTTCGTGTAACAATTTTTTGAACTTTTTCTATTTCTATATTTGTTTCATCAATAACTGATGAATTATTATCTTTACCTAAAAATAATGACAATATATTAGAAAATTAAAAGCATACTTTACAAAAAAAGAGGATATAAAACAAAAAACTATAATCATATATTTTCATTCTTTTATAAATAAGAGATAATCTTGAAAATATTATATTCTTCATTGGAGTTAAACAACAGATATTTTATTATATGGTAATAAATGTTATAATGGCAACAACTTGGTATGATAAAAAATTCAACCAATGTGCATATATTAGACAAAATTTGTATAGTACAGATTTATATTGTAATTAATATAAAGTACACAACTCACATCTTAATTATTTTGCCAAAGGGCAATATTTCACTATTAAGCCACTTTTTGAGGTACAAAATAATTAAAATTGAACAATTATTTATATGTTTTCATGTGATTGTTGTAACAATATATTTAGATAACATATGTAACAAGGCCAAAAGCTGCTGCAATGTATAGCCAAAAACCAATGAAAACCAATGAATGAACCAATGAGTAATAAACAGGATTGAGTCTTTTTTACCATTTTATTATCATCGGAGCTTAATTGGTCCAGTTTGGAAAAAGAGTGGGAGAAAAGGCCAATATGACTTAAAATGGTCAATGTTACAGGATGTCTGTTAGTAAAAGAAAGAGTGGCCATCAAGACAAATCTTCAAAAGCATTTAGGTTAGAAATTTGCAATACATGAGAAATGAAGAAACCAACAAAGTTCATAAAAATAAATATTAAGCCAATGGTTATAGTTAGATGAAAAAAAATTCAAAATACAGGATTAGTACGGAGGTGCAGCAACTGAATTTCAGAGAACTAAGAAATAGGGCAAACAGGTGTTATTACATATTAATAATGGAACATGCTTACAAAATATTAAACTACTATATTGCTTTTAAATTTAAATAAAACCGTAACTCAAGAAATTATAATTTAATAAATTAAGCATGGCACACAACACAAAAGGCGAATGGACAGTCATAGTAGGCAGGCTTAAGCTTATTTTATCATTCCCTATAACTAATAACATCCTTGAAGAATATTTTCATCAATAGATCTTTATTCTGTCATGCAACATATGCTGACTTTTTTTGAAATATTATAAAAATTCTATTGTTTGTACATTCAAAATAACATTGTTTAATAAATAAAAATTTTGTCAGTAAATTCTGTTCATTTATTTATTTTTGTAACGCTAATTCAATCTGGCGTTTGTTCATTATTATTATTTGTGGAATCTAATCGCTGAGCAAAAAGATGTTTATGATGTTGATGGATAAAGGAAGACAATGATTTACAAATATACTAACAATAATTTAGAAAGTGAAATTTTTACAAAAAAAAGGTTAAATACAAAATAAGTAGGTGGATCTTTTTTTATGATTGTAATTTAGTATCTAAAATTATATCTTATAAACTAAGATATATAAATCTATGATAAAATTACACCTTACTATTTTCAATCTAAGCTATTACACTACAATAAAAAAAAATCATAACATTAAAAATTATTGTTCATATTACATAAAATCAACTTTTTCCTTCTACTAACATTAGCAAACTTTGTACACTTTCAATAATAATAAAATGTGTAAAAAACACTCATGCAGCAAATATTAATGTGGAATTAATACATTTAAATAAGTGATTTAAATATTAAATATACATAGCCAATTTAATATTAAAACACATAACCAATTTTTCAGTTGTTAAACAAATACAAAATACTTATACTGAGAAAATGATATTTGTAACTTGTTTTGCCCCTAATCTCCTTATTGTTTCCTCCTTTTTCATGATAAACATGTAACAGAATTTATACCAAGAAAGAAAAAAGCCACTTATCATGTACTAGAGAAGTACGTCAACTTAACTCCTACAGTATAAAATTTTAAATGATTTTGAAATATAAAAACTTCGAATCAAATATGAGTTTTGTCTCAATCATAAGTTAATGAATTAAGAAATTGAAAACTAGCTAAAACTAGCTGAACATTAGCTACAAAAAAGCTACTTTATGAAAAATATCAACAAATATGAGGCTTAAAAAATTTAATTGAATAGCAATTACAAAATTTTAAAATATACATGTTATGTTATAACAAAACTGCAAATATAAATATTTTCTCTTTCATTTTATTTCCATTTTATATAAATGCTACTAAATTTTTAAAATTAAGATAAAGTTATTCATAGTTAAAAAAAAAAAAAAAGAATTTAGAATGAATAAAGCAAAACAAACCAATATTTTCTCTTCATCTTTATTACTGATAAGTGCCTCTTGTAGCTTTGTTATTTTTCTTTGTGAGCTTCTTCAGCATAGCAAGCTCATTAGCATGAGTTTCTTCAATTTTTAATATTTGTCTCTTGCAAAGTTTTTATTTCTTCAATCTCATTTTTCAATTTTTTTCATCTAGCTGCTTCTTTTTTTCGTTTATTTCTTCAATATTCTAAAAGATATAATAATTTTAAAACTTTAAAAAAAATTTCACAGCTACTTGAAATGTATTAATATTTTAAATAATTATGTAATATCATACAAATTTAGTTTTTAAATATTGAATAAAATATATTTATAATACTCACTAAATTTATAGCATTAAATAGCAAATGACTGATTGCATTTCAGCTAAGTTTGATTCAAAATAAAATAACAATAATAAATTTAATTTCATATGTTAGAATTTGTAGTTTCAAAATTATATGAGAATGTTTACTAATATTAAACTAATTTAATAAGCGTGATATACCTAATGGAAAAGATAAAGACTTATAGAAATAAATTAACAGGTTTTTTGGGGTTTTTTTCCATAAATGTACACATACAGAGATTAAAAACAATAGTTTTTAAAAACTGTAATCTTTTCAAAAGAACTTTATTAAAAAAGTAAAACAAAAGATTTGCATACCTTTTGTTCCATCTGCTCCATTTCTGATTTCAAATTATCTTTTAAGGAATCAAGTTCATGCTTAAATTTTTGTTCTTCTTCTATAAGTTTCTGTGAATTAACTTTTCTAATTTCAACAAGATTTATCTCTCCAGAATTTTCTTCTTCCTCAACTTTTTTTGCGAGCTGTTTTTTCAACTCTGATAACTTCTCATTGTTTTCTTTTCTAGTAAAAAAAGAAAGAAAAAGTTTTTACATGTTGTGTGAAAAATTTTTCACGAACTCATTTTCTTTTTTTAACATTAATAAAATAATGAGTTCATTTTATAGGTGAAAATATTTGAAAGTGTCAAACTCATTGCTTTTATGAAATTAGAACAATTTAAAATTTTTTCAGCATTTTATTAAAATTGATTAAAATTAACTAATTACAAAAGATTTTGAACAAAACTGAATAAATTCAAAAATACATATTTTAATCTAGTTTAAAACATAAATTATCTTTTACAGCAAATATTTTTATAATTTCATATTCTCATAACTTTTCTGAAAGGAAAAAATAAACTAGTAAATGGAATAGCATTATAATACATTATTTCTAATTTTCTAAGTATATTTTTTTATTACATTTTTATAGTTCATTTTCTTTAACTAAGAATTGCAAAAATAAGAAATTGAACAAAATGACAATCAAGAAAAAGTTTGTTGCTAGATTAAATATTTCAAATTTACAATGTTATCATGTTATAAATACATCCAAATAATGGCTTTATATATTTAGATCAACATCTTTAAGATAAAAATTTTATAATTGTAGTCATTTTTCATTTGGAAAAGTATAACTTGACTTTTAAAGTTGAAAATACTTTCCATTAGTAAAAAAATTCTGAAAGTTATTTAAGTATGGGTGAACAATTTACCGAATTGATACAATATTTTAAATATTATCTACAAAATAATATTAATTCAAAATGTTTTAATATATATATATATGTAAATATCTGATTTATTAAAAATATTTTTATTTATATATCTCATTATTTTATTTTAGTATTGTATAAGCAAGAATAACTCATTCTAATAGCAGATTAATTTTTGAAAATATTTTTAAATACCTAACTAATGATCGCTCCTCTTCAAACGTTTTGTTGCTTTCCTCCAGCATTTGATCATATTTAGCTTTCTCTTGTTTTTCAATTCTTCAACATTGCAGCCATTCTCTCTGTATGCTTTCGAATCGCAATCTTTGTTCTTCATTTAAAGCTGTTATCTTTGAATTTATATCTTCTTCTGCATAAATGAAATCTTGCTGATTATTCAGATCACTGTTTTTTTTTAATTTTTTGGAATTTTAGAGTCAGCTTCTTTTTTTAACTGTTTGCTGCAAGGTTTTCAAAAAAAAATTTTAATTTACAAAATTAAATTTTTTTTAAATAAAAGTAAAGTGTATATATAAACCCTTTAACTTACACAAAGAAGGTTGTCCAGCTTTCCTCAAACTTAAAGATGGCGCTTGATCTTTAGGTAAAAGCTTGTAGCTTTCCCTTTCAAGTTTTTGGAGGTAATTTTGTACCAAGCTGAACAAGAGAATTTATATCTAAAAAGCCTATATGAAAACATGATAAAAAATACTTTTAAAGCTCTTATTGAATTATAATTAAAATAACAATTTAGTTTGCTAAAACTTAAACTATGATGTTGATCATTAATATTGTTACATTGTTAATATAATTGAAAAGGCCTAGAATTTTATTAAATTCTATAATCTTAGTTTTTATGTAAAATTTATTGCATTTAATATAAAATTTCTAATCATAGAAAGATTTAATTTCAATTCATGGGAAAATGAAACCTGTTAATATTGATGTAGATGGTGATAAACATATATTCTGTTTTTGATACCCTGATAATCTTATATACATATTTTTTTTAACCTAATTAAAACAATCAGAAATAAACACAAGAAAAAAGATGTATTTTACTAACTTCTGGTGAATCATTTGTAGAATGAACAGGAGAAAAATAAGAACCACCATCTGAATGATTCATATCATCATAATAGCTTTTCCATTTCTTCATCAGTTTCCTAAAACAGATAACAAAATTTAAATAATAAATTAATTTCAGAAAATTATACACTCATTTTTTCAACAAAAAAATTCTCCTTATTACAACACTACATGTAATTATCATCTTACACTTAGGTTTTCTTAAAATACTTCTTAAGTGGAGTTGGAAATTTTTAACTTCTGAATTATTTCTTTTTTACTTTGAATTATAAATTAGACCTTTATTTAACTTTGAAATATATACTATTAGATGTGCATGGATGATGGAGAATTATTAGCAAAATATATTAATTTGTGTTTTCAATTTTATTTTGAAATTATTATCTTCACTTAATTATTGATAATTATTTTTAATAACAATTTCTTTTTTATCCCACATTTTTGACTTAATGTTAATTTTTTCAAAGTTTATTTTAATTTATATTTTGAAATTATTATCTTCATTTAATTATTGATAATTATTTTTAATAACAATTTCTTTTTTTTCCCACGTTTTGACTTAATGTTAATTTTTCAAAGTTTATTTTAATTTTATTATAATTAATTTCTTTTTACATTTCTGATGCAATGTCATTTTTATTTATCTTCTTAATTACTATTATAGATTAAAATATTTTATGTGATAAAACTTTAGAATGTAGCATTATTTTTTTTTTTTTTTTTAATATGAAATGACTAATATTAATAAAATTGTAAAAGCCAAATATTTTCTCTTGGAATTTTTCTGAATTCTAACTATGTAATTTTCATTGGAAGCTTATGTCAATTAAATAAAAAAAAATTTAATCTTATTAAAAATTTTTTAATAAATATATTTAATGAAATCTCAAACTTGTAAATATAAATGTTATTTATGCACATGTGTTATAAATAATTAATGAAACCATAATTTTTTTGTCTTTATCAATATATTTTTAAATGAATAAGTTAAATAAGTCAGTATGAAGTAAAATAATTATTATTTAAAAAAGAAATATTTTAATTAATATATATAGAATTTAATGCATGCACATGTTAAGGTAGTCCTTTTATGACATTAAAAAAAAATTGCTTATCATTAAAAATTGCTTAATATATTGCTTCCTATTAAAATTTGTAAATTTTCAATACGGTAACCTGCTATCTTAATCTATTTCATAAAAAAGAATTACTATAACTTTTTCAGATTTCTTTAGTCAACTTTTAGAAATCGCTAAGCCAATTGTAAGTTTTTAGTTTCATGAAAAATTAGAATTGAACAACTAACTTTTTTACACATAGTACCTTTACACGATCATTGCTACAACAATTATGCACAGTGAATGCATCCCTTCCAAGTCTGCCTTATTACATGACCACATTTAAGCTCAGTAAGCTGGCTGATACTGCCTTTTTTTCATCTCCTTAAAGGGCATTCTTGCTTAGAGTCAAGAATCTAGCACTCAATTAACTTTGGTATAATAATTAGTTTGGATATATTCTACACAAATTATACATTTTTAATACTACAAACAAACATAAATCTCAATATTCAAAAGTAAAATATCAACTATGAGAAAATAGTAATTACTTCATATGAGTATTTAGATTCCTCGTCAGAATTTAAATCTTCATTCAAGTCTTCTTGAGGGGCAGTCTATGCATGAAAATGAAAAGAAAGATTAATAAAAATTCAAAATTTATTTTAAATATAGAAAGAACAGAAATAGCATAATCTGCTACTAAGAAAAGTAAAATGCATTTTTTAAACTAAGCAGAATATTTTTAATTCATTGCTATCTCTAGAATTTACCATAAGATTATTATTAAAAATTTGCAAAAAAAATCTTTTTGGATATGGAAAACAATATGTAATAATAAAAAAATTAATAAAAAACTTACAAACTGTAACAGCAATAACAATAAACTTTAAAAGCAATAATATAATTATATGAATATATTGCTTACGTTCCGATTCCTAAGTCCACTTATCTGATTTCCTCTCTGGTCTTGCTCTTCATTGACTCTCCTGATATTTTTGGACAAAGATGATCCCTTAGGCATGAATGACATACCAGATGATTTAGAAGAAGCTGGTGGCACAGGCATCTTTAATGTATTTAGTCTCACGGTGCTAATTTAGCACCTCTTCTGTTCTCAAAATGTCCTAATTCAGGTTTTCTTTCAGAGAGAGTGTTACTATTGCTTACTGGTTTTAGAGAAGAGGGCTAAAATATCAAGAAATATTGCAGTTGTAAAAAAAATTATTCAGCATTTCACATTATATATATGTAAAGGAAAACTAAATTGACTAAAAACACTTTATTACATAGAGAAAATCTCAATAAAAACAACTTGTTATAATAATTATAAATAAGTTATTTAAAAATATTTTTATGGAAAAAATGGGCACATCTTTCAATCTTTAATCCTTGAAAAGTTAATCTGTTAACAATTAAAATATATATACATCATTTTGATGCAATCCTTATGGAAGTCAACCTTCTTTTCAATTATATTTTCAAAGAGAACTACCTCACATTTGCATATTGTTGGCAGGCATTGCATATTGCATATTGCAGGGGGAAAAAAGAAAGTCTCAACTACTGTTTTTAATGTTCTTAATAGTAATGTATAATTATAATTGATGAATAATTAATTTCTTTTTAAATATTTCCTTTATCTTCTCAAGAAATAAGATACTAAAATAATTAAATAGAACAGTCTAATTTTTAAATTAAAATTTCATATCAGACTAGCATGTAATTTAGAATTTTCTTTACTTACTGTAGTTTTACCACTTGATGATAAAGGTGGAGCATCAGAAAGAGAAGAGAGCTATGTAGAAAAGAAAAACAAATATTAAAATGATTATCAATTTAAAATTGATAAAAACATAGAATAGTTTGTTTTATATGACATGATTCTTAATTTAAAAATATTTCCTAAATTGTGTAAATTAAAGCAATTACAATCTATATGCAACTAAAAAAGGGAAGTCGGATCCACAAATAAAACTACATGATCTAACCTACATCTCTAACCAGTTTATCAGATAACTGTCAGTTAAATCATCTATGCTATCAGGGATTAGAAAAATTAATTCTTACTAAAAAAATACAATAACTAATTAATCAACTAATTTAGAAATAATTAATAATAGAACATCTAAATACAACTCATTAGTTAGTATTTCTAAAATGATAAGAGAATTTCTTATTAATTATCTCAGAAAAATATATTTACATTTATCGAAAATTTATTAGAAAAAATGCTTAGTACTCTATAAAAATTATAATGATGTGGCATAATATCATAATATACTGTAAGAAAAAGTTTTCTTGGAGAAAAACTGCTAAGTATTCCTTAAAAAAAAAGTAAAAAGAGTCAAGTTTTTTTTTAACCAAAAATTAAAACATTACATTAAATAACTAGGCATTATTTTAAAATACAGCATATACCTGAGGTAAAGGAGCTTTAGGGAATCGTCCTGGAGATTGCGAACCCTCATTGATTGATTTAAAGGACTCTTTAAACGGTTAGATAAATTAAGTTAATGGTTAAACATCACTCAAATAAGTAACACACAAAACTTTGTAATTTTACAGGTGCAAGCAATAAAGCATGCAATAAGTTTTGCATGCATGATTTCTCAGAAAATAGCTACATGCAACATGAGAAAACAATTCTTGATGTGCCAAAGTAATATTAGAACTCTAATTATATGAATTTAAATTGCTATGAATTAAAAATATGAATTTCTGATAAGATCTGAATAAATATTATATGCTTGATCCTCAAGTTTCCAATTTAATAAATTAAAATAAAAAATATATAGATGAATATAATAATTTTATAAAGCATTCATATCAACTAAATTCAAAATTATAATATAATAGCAGTTTATTTAATAATAAAAGGAAAATTAGTAACATAATTATATTATGGAAAAATATATAAGAAATAAGAAATGTAACTGAAACTTTTTCATCTTTAAAATTGTGC
Source organism: Caerostris extrusa (assembly GCA_021605095.1). Lineage (NCBI taxonomy): Eukaryota > Metazoa > Arthropoda > Arachnida > Araneae > Araneidae > Caerostris > Caerostris extrusa. The sequence goes on along the minus strand of BPLR01014837.1, from coordinate 53,685 downwards.
ATAAGACTCTAGAATATGTGATGGTGATGAATTTTAGATTTAAATTGATATGTATTTGGTGCAAAAAAATTATAAAGTGCTTCAGAAATGCATTGTAATATTTTCTCAGTCAAAGCTACAGACCTTGAGGTCAGACATTCCTCCCTGATTTTTTTTGTAGCGAGCATACATTCTTGATGTACTACAAAGATGCATAAATTTTCCATAAACATTTTTGTACATCATTTTGCAAAAGCATTTCAAAATTCTTTTAATGTAAATAAGTATAATATTCTTTTTGCACAATTTCAAAACTAATTCATAGATTTTCAATATATATATATACACTGAAAGATAAATTGATATTATTTTCAAAATATTTTTAGAAAAGATGCTTAAACATAAAAAGAAATCTGAAATGTACATTCTATAAATAGAATTTTTGCATACAATTGTAATATAATATGCTTAAAAACTAATGTGTGTCAATGTATGTTATATATTGACACACAGAGATATTTTAAATAACATTCTATTTAATATAAAATATATTAATTTTTTAATTAATTATATTAATTTTCAAAAAGCACTTGTGTAATTTGCATAAAGTGTGTTGATTTCTTTGTTTATTTACTCAGAAAAACAAACACAAAATTGCCATCATACAATGCTTTTTTTTTTTTTTTAATTAAATCAGCATATGTTAATACATCCTTTTAAATTATAATACTCTGTATGCAATTGATGCACCAATGTATTTTAATTTCCGAAAATATAAAATTGTAAATTTAAAATAAAAACATATTTCAAAAGGTTTAAATCATTCTTTTAACCACCCAAATTTTAAATAGATTTAAAAAAAATATGTAGTCCGATATTTGGCTATTTCCTTCATAAAGCTCTCTTGTAAATTGCTTTCCTAACTGGTATACTTTATTTTTCTTGAAAATGTTATATTTTTATGTTATTTCCAAACATATATATCCTCATAACATTATTTATTGCAAGAGATAACAAAAAAATAAATTTTCAGAATGAAATTAATAGCTGCAACATCAGGTACAGAAATAAAAATATGATATCAATAACTAAAATAAAACTATAATATTAATATTAAATTCTATAAAGTAATATAGTTTTACAGAAAGTATAAGGTTATAATATACATTACACAGTTTGTATAAAAAGAGTTTGATATATCTGAATTTTATACAATGAATACAATAATACTTTTAACAATGAATAACTGAGCTTTTTTATGCAACAACTGTTAACAGCTTCAATATACTAGCAGTTGTTGCATCAAAAAAGGACAATATATTTCAAATATAACCAATTAAAAACAAGAAATCCAAAAATAGAAACAAAGTTTTGTCAAACTTGAGAGATAGTTTGATATGAAAAGATATTTTTGAATAACATGTAAGTTGAAAATTAAACATTTTTTATGCTCTTTTATTCTTTAAAATTAATAAACATAAAATTAATTAACAAATTCTTAAAGTTTTTCAATCTTTAGTAGTTAAAAGTTTAATTTAATCATGATGAAAAAGATATCAAGAGAAATCTTACTATGTTCAAATTGCTATTTTAAAAAAAAAAAAAATGAAAAATTTATCATAATTTCCTAAATGCGTAAAATTTTTAAATATACAGCCATACACCCATTTTGATATCTCAAACCAAAATAATATAAATAATAATAATAAATAAAAATATATTGAATATAGCATGATATTTATTCTTTATTTAAGAAAATATTATAATTACAATTTGTTTAAAATATTCAATGAAGATAACTTAAAAATTGTAAAAAAGAATTAAAAACTTTTGTTTTTAAATAACTTACTTTGCAGAATAAATCTATAAATTCTTTCATTAATAAATACCCTATTATACATATTCAATATTTTTCTTAGTCAGACAGTGTTACAGTAGTTGATTATTAATTTATTTTAAATGTATATTAAATTTGTCAAAATTTGTACCTTAGATTCAAATCCACAATCAGACAAAGGAGAATTCAAGAACTTTTTTCTTTCTTGTACAACTAAAGATGCATATTCTTTGTCTAGAGGATGTAACCAAGATTTTCTCCAGTTTCATAATTACTGTAAAAAATTCTATTCTTTGAATCAGATCTAAAAGAAATAAATAATGAACATAAATTAATACATATTGAAAATTTTTAGAGTTTTCTTAATTTAATATTCATTTGTAATTTGCATAAAATATACTTATATTACAATAAGATTCTTTCGGAGAGAAAAATAATCTATCTACATTTATTTTGCACTAATATATATTTATTTATTTATATTTTTTAGTCAAGGCATATCATATACAGATATTGAATATAATTTTGTTATTATTATAAATCAAAATATAACATAAGTTGAAATCTAGGGATGGACTATTAATAAACAAAATACTTTTTTAGGTTTTATGCATTTTTTTTTTATTTTAAAAATAGCATTGCAAATTTACTTTAGTCAAAAAATTATGGTACTTACGTATTAACGGTACCTTGGCGACAGACTTGGCGGTTTTTAAGGTTAGGTTACCAAACCAATAGAATAGATTGGTGCCACTTAAAACCACCAAACGTAGCTGCAGTTGGCGCTGTGTGCTCTTTATTGGCGCAACTGTCGCTAAGACACCGTTACTACATAAGTACCAAAATGATAATTTAATTTAATAAAATACATAAATAATATATATATGCTCTTTTTCTAAATATTTTCAAACAAATTTCTCTTTCTTTTCTCTCTCCCTATAAATATATATATATATAATATTAAAGTCTTCTTATATATATTATATATCATCTTCAAATGATGATTTTCCTTAAAGAATTTAATGTAAAAAAAAAAAAAAAAAAAGGGCATATATTTTTTTACAGACAGTATGCTTGAAAAGATACTAAAAATGACTCACAAAATTAACCAAGGTTCTGGAACATTGGCACTTAAACCTTCTTCTGCAATCCACATTAAATGTTTTTCATTCAGAATGTCTATTCCAATTTGTTTAGCATACACATATAAATCTAAAAAAAGGCATTTGAATTATATCTAAATAACCAAATTTTTCAAATATAATCAATGATATCAATCATTAATTATATTTTGATAGACATTAATTTTTTTCAGTTTAAAACAATGAATAGTTTAACATATAAAAACTACCATGATTTAATAACTGTATGTAATAACATATATTTTAATTAACAAGATATTATTGATTGGCTTTGATTAACATTTAAAATGTTGAAAGATCAATAAATTAAAAATGCTTTATAAAATAAATCAATAAATATATTTAATAAAATATTATAAATATTTAATAAATGCATAATATTCTCCTAAGAAGATTAGATTAACATTTATTGTAAATCTCTTCCTGATTGTATAAATAATAGTTCAAAAACAAATAGCATGATAAAATCAATTTGTTATGTTATAAAATATTGAAATCAGTAATGCAAAGTTCAATATAAAACATATATAACAATAATACAAAGAGAGAACAAGAATAACATTTTAAAGTAATTATAGCATTTGATAATTAACATTGAACTGCATTAAATTTCTTCTTGTAAAAATAATAATTGAATCTTATAGATTTTACACTACTAAATCAATAATGGCAATCAATCATTTGAAGTTAGTAGTATTATCAAAGAGATATAGTAACAATTAGAAAGAAGGTATGTTAGTGGATTACTACTGAACTCTAATATGCTGGTACTAATACAGGAGACAAAAAGTCAACAAAATGAGTTTTTATGAGACTTTAATGATTTGTTAATAGGAATAGTGAAAAATAAAGCTATTTTCATGTAAATTTTTGAATTATAGATGATTATGTCAAAATATTATTGATACAATATTTATTATTACTTTGTTACTATTAATTTGTCACTCAAAAATGATATATAATAGTGCAATTTGGATGTTATATTTAGGTTTAGGAATGTCAAATCTATATAAACTTCAAATTTCTTTGCAACTATACATATATATTTACCAATGTAACACTTTAAAAGATAAGTACATTAAAAGACTTGTAGAATATAGGTGAAACAGAACCTCATATAGTTACTTATTTATTCATTTTTTTATTTTTACATAATTAGGGGTACTAAAACTACGCAAATTAATTTACATTGAACTGATTTCAATCCCAAGTCAAGTAAATGAGTAAAATATATTCAAATACAGTAAAAATCATAAATTTGTTAAATAAAGTAAAAATCATAAATATGCTCATTTAAAAAAAAAAACATTCAATAAAGTTTTTCATTTATTTTGTTACTATCAAGACTAACAAATAGATCAAACTATCCAACTTATTTTTCTCTATTATTGTGATTGAGGCAGAAAGTTGAAATAAATAAAGATTATTAAATACATCACAATAATTTTAAAATTTAAACATTTAAATCTTAATGAAATCTGTAATTAGAAGTTTTAACTTTTATAAAATTAAAAATATAATATGAATTTTTACGTGTCTTTTGGTTAAGCAATGAATAAACTAAAAAAATTGATTTCTCAATGACCTATTTTTCAAGTTATAATAAATATGCACGACTTTTTAAATTCATATACATTATATAAATATTAAACTGCTTACAGCAAAAATTACTGACCATTTTCGCTTATTTTATAATCAGAACTGGGATCCTCAACTAAAATCTCTGTTTTAGCCATACATTACAACTACTCTAATTTAATATGACAACTGACTACACAATTTTTTTTTTTTTTTATTTATAGTATTCGTCCTTATACATTAGTTTATTATTTACTCTTCTGAAATAACCATTTCTATAACAAAGTTTGCGTCATTTTTCCTCGTTATGATTCAAATCTTGAAATGTTTACAAACAATTTTGTTGTGCACACGGTTAAAATCAAAAATCATCAAGAAATAACAGTTAAAAATAATTTACTACTTTAAAAAAATAAATTACATAATTTTAATATGACTATTTAAATGAAATTCATCATTTTAATTTAATTAATATAAAACTTTAAACCATATAAAAGTGATTTTTTTTTATTTAGAAAATGAGTTAATTTAACTTAATTTATTATTTTTTATTTTTCAACTGTTTTTAATTTAATTCTCGTGAAATAGAATATATTCGAATGTTGAAATTTTAAAATAGAATAAAAATGACTTATAAGACTTTTTTTATTTAAAAAAAAAAGGTGGAGAAAAAAAGTCTTACATTTTTTATTTTTAAATATTTAAAAAAATATATTTCAAAAGATAATATGGGCTTCTATCCTATAAACTGGGACCTGATGGCCAAATGACTAGCGGTCTGGCCGTCGATGCTGCACGTTTCAGGTTCGAAGCCCGGAGGTACCATAGATGCGTATAAATAAGATTTTTTTTTTTCTTTCGACTTGGGAAATGGAATCCCTTTTGGAAAGGTTTAATCAAACTTTCATGTGTTGAAACGCTTATTATCACTTTATAATAAAACAAAATGAACAACAAATTACCATTTCGGTGCAGTCTGATTAAGAATATTTTAATTTAAATATTTTATGCATTTTTTAAACTAACATATGACGGTTTAATGAAAATTGACAAAATCATTAATGTAACAGAACTTCACATATTTAGCTTAAAAACAAGTTTTTTTCCCCCTATCTGGAAAATACAAAAATTGTAAATATTCCCATAAACCAACTATCCGAATTGAATTTGTGATCAGCTTCATTACGGAGTGCAATCGACTTTAGCAATGACTTGAGAGCGAAAATGATATTCCATGTTCTAAATGATGGTGCTTTATCAATGTAGTTGTCAGCAAAGTCCGTTGTTGTGTAAATTGCTTTGAAGAGCCTAAAGGATTGGACACTAGGACGTTGCATGCCACTAGCCCGTTAAATCTGATCAATTTTCAATGTAATACACTCTCCCACGGAAAATAAACGATTTTATCCGTCAGAAAATACTGAACAATTAAAACAGATGCTCACTGAGGAATGCTCACTCTTGCCTCAATAACTGTAAGGTAATCTGGTATTGCGTATGGAGAGATGGGGCTAATTAAACTTTCAGCTGAGGGAAGTCATATCCAGTGACGGGATTTAGGGTTCGATGGCGAATTAGGCCCAAATTAATTCGACGAATTTATATAATAATAATAATAATACGAATAGTAATAATGGATTCGAATTAAATTTAGGTATTGAATTGACATGAATTAAATTTAGGTATTGAATTTAGTCATGAATTAAATATATATATATATAAGTTCTATTGAGTAACCAGACAAAGGTATAATTAAATATGGGGAATTAAAATTTTGTGTTATAATGATGAGCAAACAAACGCTACATTTAGATATTTTAAGAAAAACTTATGAAAAATCTAACTTTAAAAGATAAATATTATACGTAACGAAAAAAATTTTTTAGTATATATTTGTTAGACATTTTAAATTTTACTACTTACACAATTAATTGTTTTAAAATAATTCTATACTTTTAATATTGCCATCTTGAGATTGTTATGTCTTACAGTTGATAAAAACAAAATCGATTTCAAATTTTTGCCGCTTCAAAATTTATAAAATGGTGCCCTAAAAATTTGCCGCCCTAGGTCCAGGCTTCGCGGTCCTAAGCCTAAATCCATCACTAGTCATATTCCTTACTAAGGGGCATCTTCTTGCTGTTCTCTCTCTAGCGCTATTCTTTCGATAAAGCCTTTTTTTTTTTTTATACTATACTGTATAAGTTCTAAATATTCTTATATTAGGATGCTTCGTCATGTTTAAGTTAATACTGTCGCTGTATTCTGAATTTCATGCTCGCAGCAGGTGATTTGTTGCGGAGTTACAGTTATATATATATATATATATAGTAGTGTTGACAATCCTACTCCGTAAAAAGAAAATGTATCCTGTCTAGATATCTGCCGGTAGGCAGACGGTTCACTATGGAGCTGTTGCGCCACTGTTGATGATATATATATATATATATATATATATATAAGGTTTTCTCAAATTTTGCACACCGGTATACCAAAGAACAAGGGCTGGAAGATTTTCGTGGCAACTTTGCTGGTTGGAACAACTCTGGTCTAAATATAAGTTATTTGTAAACATTGGATGCTTACTTTTGGGCCTTTTATCAACATTAAAACATGAGATTGAAAACTGATTCTTTAAAAATGGCCACTCAAAGGGGTCTCATTAAGGAGATTCACCTTTATTCGACTGTCTCTTTTAAGAAAAATCTTTTCTATGCATATCCAGTTATATGGAGGAGTGTTGTTATGCCATTTTTTATGGATATGGTGGAAGTAATTTTTTTTGCAGTTGGAAATGATAAAAAAAAAAAAAAAAAATAGCAAAAGCGTATCAAAATTTCAAATTAAGTATTATTTAAAATCTAATGATTATTAAAATTCAGAAATCTGTTCTGCTATAAGATTCTCATGGACAGATTATATTGTTCCTCGAAAATAGATCATTTATTCATCTGAATTTTGGAGAACACCTATAACCTTCCGTGGTTAAAAATCATAATATATGTGGAATTGAAATAAATTTAATGTTATTTAAAATAAAACTTTAATGTCGTTTAGCATTAGAATTGCTAATTAGAAGAGAGATTTAATTAATTTAATTAGAAGAGAGGCTATTTTCTAACAATCAAGATTTATACATATGAATGGTAGTTCCGATTCGTTTATTCACGTAGCGTGAATTGACGTTGATACATTGAATAGCGCTTTAGCCTCGAAACTACTGGTTCGAGTCACTCATATGGAGCATTTTTTAATACTTATATATTTTTATATAAAGGTTTTTGCTGATACGATAATAATTTCTGAACAGTTTATTTAAAATTGCGTATATTTGCAATCTTTTCTTCTGTATCTTCACTTTGCAGCTGTTTATAGTATACTTGAAAAAGAATATCCTTTAAACCCAATAAATGATTATAAAATGCTGTTTATAGTTTTCCTCATCATATTATTAGATAAAAAGTCAATTAATTTATAAAAAGTATTTTATAATTATTTGTACATTAATTTATTTTCATATTTTTAATATTGATATAAAAATATTTTTGCTTTTGATATAAAAATAAACTATATAAAAATTAACTATATATATAATATAGATAAAAATTAACTAAATAAAAATAAACTATAATTATCTCTACATTAATTTATTTCCATAAATAAATAAAAGTAGCTCCAGAATCAAAAATAAGAAAGAAATTACAGCAAAGTTGCGTAATTTTGAATTATTTCCACAAAAACTAATATAGCATATTACTGTGTCCAAAAAGTAAGACCAATTTTCAATTTAAAATTCCCGAGTTTTATGGAATTTCAATTTTTGTTTTTCTTTTTTTAGGTTTTCGGCACTGTCCTTGACATCTGTGCGAAATTTGAAGTCCAAATATTCATTAGTGTTTAGTTACGCTATTTATTATTATTTATTATTATTATTAATTATTTTTGATTCCAGAGCTGCTTTTATTTATTTATGAAAATAAATTAATGTAGAAATAATTATAAAATGCTATTTATTAATTAATTCACTTTTATCTATTAATAAGATGAGGAAATCTATAAACAGCGTTTTCTAATCATTTATTAGGTTTAAAGGATATTATTTTCAATATTTACTTTGTGAGAAGCTGAAACTGATTCCGGCGATTTTAGAAATGTCTGAATTAATTGAGTAAAGAAATTGCATTAAATTTTGTTTGCGGAAACGTATAGAATGTTGCAGAAGGCACTCGGTGAGCATTCCTATATCGGAAATAAATGTTTAGAATTGGTATAAACAGTGCAAAGAAGGCAGAGAACGCGTTTTAAGACGAAGAGCCCTCTGGTCGACCATCAACAGACGAAGCTTACGTCCAAATAATTTAAAATTTGAAAACTTGCAAACTTGCAAACCATCAATTTACAATTAGAGACCTTGTTGATGATGTTGGAATTTCAAAAGGATCGGTCAATTTCATTTTGGGCCTCAAACGCGTCAAATCTCGATTAGTACCGAAAATGCTGAATGCTCCAACTCACACTGCATTGATTCTTCGTGACTTTTTCGCCAAAAAATGAAATCCCTATCGTTCCACAACTACCGTATTCACCTAATTTAGCACCGTACGACTTTTGGCTATTCCCTAAACTCAAAAGACCACTCCGGAGACACCGTTTTGAGTCGACTGAAGAGATTCAACGTGAATACCCGCGCGCTTTGAAGGCCATCCCGGCTGATGACATTTTAGCATGCATTGAGGATTGGAAATAAAGTTGACATAAGTGTTTTGTTACTTTGAAAGCGATGAAATAAATTTGGAAGAATAAATAAAGAATTTTTGCAAAAAAAAAAATAATTGGTCTTCCTTTTTGGGCACAGTAGTATGTGAAAACATTCATGTAAAAATAAATTTAAAACTTTTCTGAACGAGACTAGCCAGCAATCTAGACAGAAAGCTATCTACAGCGACTGATGCTAGCTGAATGCAACCAACTGCCTTATGTACATCTCGTGAAAGTTCTTTCCTGATTTTCTCAAAACTGGTATCAGGTGGTCCCGTACTACTATATCATAGATTTTTAATAGTTTACTACACTTGTATGCAGCTTAAAAAAAAAAAAAAAAAATGTAGTCTGCGAAACTTTTGGATTTCATAAAGAATACGATATTAGTGAAAATATTTTTTAATTTTGATAATAAAATGACATTATCTTCCATAAATCTCAATTGAAAAGAAATGGCTAATGGCTTGAGTGCTAAGAGGAGGACATCTTTCTTACTACTGTGCCCAAAAGTATGACCGATTATTTTTTTTTCAAAAACTCTTTATTTATTCTTCCACATTTATTTCATCGCCTTCGAAGTAATCCCCAACTTTTATGCCAACTTTTTCCAATTCTCAATGCATGTTAAAAAGCAGGGATGGCCTTCAAAGAGCGCGCCGATTCACGTTGAATCTCTTCAATCAACTCAAAACGGTGTCCCCGGAGTGGTCTTTTGAGTTCAGGGAATAGCCAGAAGTCGCACGGTGTTAAATTAGATGAATACGGTGGTTGTGGAACGATATGGGTTTCAATTTTGCCGAAAAAGTCACGAAGAATCAATGCAGTGTGAGCTGCCGCATTCAATGTTTTCGGTACCAATCCAGATTTGACGCGTTTGGGATTCAAAATGGAATTGACCGATCCTTTGAAATTCCAACATCATCAGCAAGGTCTCTAATTGTAAATCGATGGTTTACAACCACCAAATCTTTAATTTTTTGGACGTGAGCTTCGTCGGTTGAGATTGATGGTTCGACCAAAGGGCTCTTCGTCTTCAACACGTTCTCTACCTTCTCTGAATTGTTTATACCACTTCTAAACATTTCTTTCCGATATAGGAATGATCACAGAATGCCTTCTGCAACATTCTATACGTTTCCGAAAACAAAATTTAATTCAAGTTCTTTGCTCAATTAATTCAGACATTTCAGAAATAGTCGGAATCAGCCAAGCCAAGGAATCTCAGAAAGCCCAGCGTAACTCAAACACTAATGAATATTTTGACGTCAAATTTCACACAGATGTCACGGACAGTGCCAGCAACCTAAAAAAAAAAAAAAATGAAATTCCATAAGCCCGGGAATTTTAAATTGAAAATTAGTCTTACTTTTTGGACACAGTAGTATATATATATACCACTCCTACATTATATGTATATATATATATATAAATATAATATACTCTCTCTCTCTATATATATATATATGCCACTCACCAAGGACCAGAAGCAAAATTACTAGGTACAGTCCCTGGTTGAAGGAATGTCTTATTGGCAACCGAAAAGTTTTCAGGGCCAACTATAAGAGAACGTAAATCTATTAGGGGTTCTCACATTTGTAAGTTATTGGGAGAAATTCTGGCAAATTCTCTTCAGGCAATCCAATCATTCAACTAAACTCACATATGTTGTCATTATCACGGCTGAGTATCCTCGTTATGTAAGACTCCTATGTATTGCGTGAGAAGATTCGAGTTTTCGTGTAATCCATTCGATTATGTTTTTGGTAAGTTCACATCATTACAAAGCAATATATTGAAATGAATAGAATTTTGAATTTCAATGATTGACACAAAAATTATTTATGTTATTTTTTTTATTTCTAAATGAAAAAGTTTTACCATTATAGGCAGAAATAATTGAAACAAGTTCCAAAAATTTGGTTGTTATATGGTATAAATGGTTAATCATGTGATAATGTCACAGGACTTGAATTTGCAATTTGCAGGACCTGCAATTTTAAATTAGATATGTTTGGTCTTCCATGTTATTGGAATACCTCGCTGGATTTCTTTGATTTAGATACAATTATTTAATTACCAAAAATAAAAATTTCTTGAAGTTTCGTATTCCATGATAAAGTTGTCTATCCAATATTATAATTAATTTTTATTGTATTTCTTTGATATCCTAGATGACTTTTTTTCTCACTCTACTTTTTGTGTGTATGAATATTTTCTTTTTTTGATCTGCCTCTGAAATGTTTGCTGCTTACCTCTTAATGCTTGTATGTGCAGATATGCATATGTTTTGTGTCGCCGGGTTAAATGTATCTAAAACAAATTGTTTATTTTGAGAGAACCATATATAACTATATATGGTTCTAAATTAATAATATGATAATGAATATATGGTTCTAGTTACTAATATGGTTCTAGTTAATGATTGAGGTACGCGCCGTCGATGCGGAAATGCTCCGTTTTTTAATGCAAGTTCACGAATGTAATCAGCTGCTTTAATTCCCTTTTAAAGCACGACCATTTAAGATAAGATTCTCACCAGATACTAAGATCGCAAGTTGCAGAACGTTAGAAAATAGGAAGAACGAGTGGGTAGATCAGGTTTCTAATATTTGTTTGTTTGGTTTGTCGCTCTATGGTCAACTTGTGCTCACTTTAGGCTAAATAGACCGGGACATACAGTTTAACGTGGATTCCGAACCCCAACATACATCCATGCCACCGCCAGGATTCGAACTTGAAGCCTTCGGTACCAAGAGTCAGAGCGCTATCCAGTTGACGATCAGGCCGCCTAATATCTGTTGGGAATCCAACTTACGTTAAATTTGCCAATTGAATTGGAGGTTAGGGGAACCTAATTTATTCAGGTGTTATTTAGTGATAAATCTGCCATCAAAGTTTACGAAATTTTATCAGAAATATCTTCCTATTTTCATTATATATACTTAGTTTGAATTGTAAATATTATAATCAAGTGAATTATCTTGTTATCTTTTCGAGGTGGCTTATCTTAAATATCCCATATAAATTGGTTGCACTGCACATCATTGCCTCCGACTGATTGCTATTGATCGTTATAGATCGTCAGGTGCCAGATAACACAGCAGGTTCATATATTTGAAGTATGAGCAGTTTGCTCGAGAATTACTGGATACATTGCAAAATGATGTGGGTGGGGAGTGCAACAGAGGAGATAAAAATGAAATGTCTTTACTGATTTACAATGCAGATACAAAAACTAAATTTTGAAATGAAATCTCATAGCTACTCATAATATGTCTAAATGATACTCAATTTCATTTCATATTAACAAGTATTTGAAATGTTATAGAATTAATTTCAATTCAAAGGTTGCTATTAATTCCATAACTCATTTATAACATCTTCCAAAACTTTGATCCTTCAAGCTGTGTTTTTAACTGCGCCGAGGATTGGGTCGTATTGACCATGTCCCTGCGAGCAGCCCAAAGGGACTGCACCAACGAACGTTATTACTCATTTAACACTACCTAGGGGGCACTTGTAGTTTGAAGATATGCTAAGGAATCGAGTAGCATTACCCCCACAACGCTATACAATCATATTATGGCGGGACCTACGGTTTAAAGTGGATTCCGAACTACTACAAACATCCATGGCACCGCCGGGATTCGAACCCAAAACTTGAGGCACCGAGGGCCAGAGGTCTAGTCCTTCGACCATCAGGTCCCCTTCAAGCTAATTACTCTACTTTATCTTCTGCAAATTAGTACAAGACATCTGAATACCATCTTTCACATCATCTCACGCGTAAATATCCAATGACGCTGGTTTAGAGAATATTCATTTAAAATCTTTTAACTCTTCAGATGCTTACTGTAGCATTTTTCCCACGGGAAGAGATATGGCATTTCTGTTCTTAGAGGAAAGGAATGTATATTCTTTGACAAGTGCATTATAACAATCTATCATTCAGATCTGACAGCATATAAGCAGTATCGTGGATATTTATATTATATGCTATTAGTGTTTTGTACTAATGAGCAACCTGTCACTCAAATCTGACAGCAGATAAATCAGTGTCATGGATAATGAGACATCATGAAATTAACGATTGCCTGTTCGATCTTCACAAGTCAAAACAATTACAGATGGGATATGGAATACCCCATGAGTTGTTGCATTGGATGATAGTCCATGTTGATGGATGATAGACCATGAGCTGAAGAAGTGTCAACTCCAATAAGAAGTGAGAAAAGCTGATACCCCATCCCTTGACGGATTTTTTTAAAGGAAGATTTTGGGAAAGGGAAAAAGAGAGTTTTGCGAAGAGTTGACAAGAAGTGTTGTTTTGCACTTTTCTGAAAAGGAATGAACAGGCCTGAAAACCGCCTGTTTACAAAGTGAGTCCTTTGTGATTCCGTGTATCACACCGCAGACCGGGTGAAATAGATTCGTCATAAACTCGAGAACTCTGAAAATATCCGTTCTTGGAGTGAACTATCAAATTTAATTCGTTATTTTTCATTTTTTTATAAATAATAATTTGTAAATAGAGTTCTGTGTATGTACATAATGGTTGCAAATAAAAATTAAATTGTTCCCATGAACCTGAAAGGGCCCTCTTTTCGAAGGCGTTATAGATCTAACATAGGCCAAGGCGTCACATTACCAATAAACGGCAGGAAAGACGTACTACGAGCAATCAAGGGATCACATATTGAATCTTATACATGTTTGGGATTACATAATTTTGTAATGCGATCAGTAATTTTGAATTGTCCCATGTATATTTTTTATACAGTTGCATGAATATAACGTAACTGCTATCATCTGCAAATAAGTGAAATAATCATTGATAATTCCTTCAGGTAGCATGTCATTCAGTAGAATCAAATGTACTACTAAAAAAAAAAGTCAAACAAAGCAAAGATATCCCAAGTTACTGCGAAAAAGATCAATGGGCATAGCAGAGATTAGCTTTTTATTGATTGTTTTCTTACTGCTACTGATAATCGATCGTATCTTCAGAAACATATCGCTTTCGTAAGCAGACATAAAAAAAAAAAAAAAACAGAATGCACCAAATAGCATAATAGAAATTTTCGGACATTTTTTTTTTCTTACGTATCGTATCGTTGTGGTAGGACAGATAAATAAAATCTCACCCAATTGCAACATACGTAGCAGATAACAATTATTTTTCTTACTGTATTTGAGAATAGCATTTTAAGGAATTGCATAAGTTAGAGGAATAGTACCTCTTATTATGCCGTTTATCAATGTGACAAGTTCGTAAATGATGAAGGAATTGGGACTAATTTTCGAATTTCGACAGGATTTTGCATCACGAGATGTCGATGAACATATTAACTGTAAATGCTGCCATTTTGTCGATGCTCCAACAGAAATATTTCAAAGGATTTCAGGTTATTAGAGAAAAGCTAAAAATTAACATTTCAACAGTTTTCTACGTTCATAATTAATTACATAACTAAAGATGGCATCGATCAAAAACCGGGATTCAAAGGTTGGTAAATTTTTAAACAATTCTAAATATTATACTTTCATCTTTTTTAATATTAAATAAAGAATTGTTCAGAATTTTTATGTCTAGTGTTTTAAAACAAAATTTCAATGAAAGTTTAGCTTTTAATAATTAATACATATTTCCATTGATTTTTTTTGATAAATAATATTTTTACAAAGGTAAAGTCATCGTATATATGTATTACATATTCAAGCTGAAAAATATCAAAATACTGATATGTCAGAAAGCATTAAGTCCAATCAATGCAGAAGTACGTAAAAAAAAATTTATTCGTACATAAAAAAAACCATCAATTAATTTATGTAAATTTCATTGTAAATCTTTATTTTTTTCCCTGCAGATTATTTAAGTTGCATCTAATTACACCAAGAATGTTCAGCTTAAAATTAATAAGAATTTCTAAAAATTAGTTCCTTTTCTCATTATTTCTTATTATTTTAATAATTATTGCTAGTTCAAAAGGTTTATCACTTTTCTATAAGGCCCTATTTAATTCGTTTCATAGAAAATTAGCACTTTGTTAGTATTTTTATTTTCAAGACCAGCATACTGAACTAAATAGAAAAAAATTAACTTAAATTATTTTTTTCTTTGAGGAAAAAATATAACGAATCTGGCATGACCTCTTAAAAAAATATTTAATCAAAAATAAAATTTTGAATCTAATAAACCTAGAATCGTAAAATAGATAATTTAAGACTGACTATTGTATGACTTCATTTATTACATCCAATTATTATATATATATTATTAAGAATATTATTAAAATTCTAATTTCTAAATGTTTTATGAAATAAGAAGATTTAAAAAAAAAACTTTTTCAAACTTTGAAGCTATCTATACTTTAATGATAAAATTAACCAATGCGTCAAAAGTCTACATAAGATAAAAACATAGCATTCAAGGATATAAGTCAAATCTTAGAATAAAAACCAAATTCTATCATTTTATTTCTAATAAAATTTAATTTAGTTTAATTAATTAATTTAAGTAAATAAAATTTAAGAGAATATCACTACATTCTTCAATTTCTATTTTGATATAGACAAATATTTTTTTTTTCTTTTTAGCATCAAAATGTCTTCTGAAAAATCATAGGTAGAATAGTACGTTCTAAAATTAAAAATAAATAAATATTTATATTAATGTTTGAACCAATTACAATTGTAAACAATTTTTCTATCTTCATTTCAATTGAAGTTTAATTTCATACAATTTCCTCACTCATTTTGTGCAACAGTTAATATGTACAATCTTGATGTGTACATTTAATAAACAAAATAATCTTCTACGAAAGAAAAACAGTTCTTTAATAAATATGAATACGATTGTTTGTTTGAATTATTAACTTTCATTTTAATAAAAAAAATTTTTAATTATTTAAAAAATTATTAATAAATTTTTTGAAAAATTTTAATTAATAAACTTTAAAAGTAAGAAAGAAACAACATTGTAAATCACATAAATCTAAATTGTTTAACTGTACAAAAGATTATAAATCAAGATTACACTTAAAATTCGCTGATAAAAAGAAAACTGCAAACAAATTTTACGTAAGTGAAAGATTCATCATAATGCTTATCATATAAAAATAATTTTTTTTAGTGTTTATTACTAAAATAATCTTCAGTTCTTTATTACTGTATTATTATATGATTAATTATTATTATACTTATTTATTATCTACGTAATGATCATTATACTGAATTATATTTAACTATCATTATTTTTTTTTATAAAAATCTGTATAGTTAACTTTATAACAAAAAATAGTCAATGATTTTTCAGATTGAATCTTAATGTATACATAATTTTTTTTCATGAGGTTCATGTTCATGAGGTAGGGATTGTCAGCCGTACGCTTTACAGTCATATTAGATTTGGGACTTACGGTTTAAAGTGGAGTCCGAATCACTACATGCACCACCGGGACTCGAACCCGAGGATTGTGGCAACGAACACCAGAGAGCTAGTCACTCGGCCATCAGTGTGTTAATAAACAATCTTTAATTATTCTTTCAAATGATATAGCTGTCAGGTGTATGGAATTCGATATAATATTTCTAAATAAGAGACCTTTGTTCGAAACCAGACAAAAACTTTCATGTATATGTCGGGAATGACCACGATAAATCTATAGGCTGAAAAGTCTTTCTATTGGGCTCGAGGTTGAGTTTGTAACTCCAAAGCACCACTTTGAGATTCTCACCCTCATATTGTGGTGGCGCAATGTGTGTTTAGTGTAAAAATCCTGGGCAACGCTGAATTTTCTGCATATCTGTCCTTAAAAAATTTAATGATTTAACGACCAACAGAATACCACTTATATTCCACAATATTGTTCTTTCAAATAAAATGATATTTTTAAGAAATGACGAAAATATGACTTTGTCAATACTTATATCTTAAATATTAAAAGTCGTTATATTAATTAAAGTTTTATTTAAACTCTTTGTAATTGTATGTATAAACAAATCAGAAATTAAAAGAAAATAATGTCTAGAATATAGAATTTGTTGAATTAATTTTAGTAAATAAATTTTATTACTATTTGAAATAAATTTATGTTTTCGTTACACTTTAAATATCCTTTGGTCGATTACATACAAAACATAATCTTTCTGTACACATAATTGTATATAAATCTTAAGCAGAAGTCACATTTTGTAAAAATAACAAAAATATGCTCTAAACATTAATAAATGGACGTTCTAATCATAATATTTAAATAAGGCTGTATAAAATTCTCAGTGGAATGGATATTCAAAATTCTCTAAATATTTATTTATTTAAAGAAATTCTCTTTCATCTCGTGTGACTATTTTTTTGCAGCTGTTTTTCAGCCCTGTCTTTTTTATTTTTATTTTTTATTTTCTTCCCTTACTGGAAGACTGAAATCTTTGCTTACATTTCGACAGCTACCATATGCATCCCATCCTGCTTTTACATACCAGCATAATCCATTCTCAGAAAAGGGGTAGTAGGATTAAGAATGAAAGATAAAAAGCTTTTAGAAGGTTTAGTTCTTAATTATTCTATTTATTCATTCTAATTATTCTATTTCTAAATTTTTGGAAAGAAAAATGACCTATTTTCTAAAAAAATTAATTAAAATTTAAAGAAAATATAAAAAAACATATTTTTTAACTTAACATGCTAATTTAGTTTAACATATATTCGCACAAAAGCTGTTTTTACTCATAACATTATTTCGCAGATCAGGGTAAATGGCCAAGCAAATATGGCGTACTAGTAATCTGTTTTGTTTACCATTCTTTCAGAAGCGAAAAAAAATCTACTTATAACACAGATTCTTATAACAAGTTTTGAGAATTACAAAAATCTCAAACTATAAAAGCATTTTAAAAAAAATCCCATTTAATATTTTTCATTTAAAACAAGAATGCACAGACTTGAAAAAATGTATAAAATGTGAGAGAAAAAAAAATTGTAAATGGACTAGTAATTAGAGTAAAATGGTGCATTGTTTTGGCAATAAATATCTTAAAAAAAAAAATTACGTACCTAGGAATTAAAAAAATAAATAAATAAAAAGCATTGAATAAAATAATATTTTCTAATGTTCCTATTGAATAAATATAATATGCTTTATACACTAAAACAGAAAAAGTATTGAATAAAAATATTTTTTTAACATTTAAACGATTTTTTTTTTTTTTTGTTAAACTGAAGCTTGATCATGTTCCTAATTTAACCCATCATCATAATAATAAAAATCTTTAAAACAAATACTAATTATATTTTTATTTTTTAATTAAAATTATGAGGTGGGCCGATAAATAAAAAACATAGGTGGGCTGCTGTCTATTCTTCCTTTTGATGTAAATGTTCGCCTACATTTGAAAGCAATTAAAAAAAATATAAATTATTTTATTTTTAATTTTAAAATGCTTTAATAAAAACATTATAAATGGATTCTTTCAAATACTGACAATGCAGGACACCATTGGAATAAAAATACTGCAATATTAACATATTTCAATTAACTCTTATTTTAATTAACTGATTTGAGATTATTTTTTTGTATATTTGTATAGTGATGACATTCTAAGGGCCTGACTAGTACTTTATTGTATTCAAAGGCATTTGAAACAATATTGTCAATAGAAATGACAGAATCAATAAAGTGAGTTATACTTTCAGACGCCTATGAACATAAGATTACATAAAGGAGTATTAGGATTGCATCTACCCTTGTCCAAGCGTTTCTAAGCAACATGAAAACGATTTCTTTTATAAAAAGAAAAAAAATTTATAAAGTTTTTGATTTGTTTCTTTTTCAATTACTTCTATTAGCTCACAATCTCCCTATGTATATCTTGTTCAAATTTTCAATCGTTCATAAAATATACTTTTATTCATCCACTCTTCAAATACATTTTTTTAAACTTGCTGTGGAAAAAAGTGACACTGGATGTTAATACAGTTTTTTCAAATATTAATTCAGTAATTAAATTTAATTAATAAATTTTAGTTTTTTTTAGACTTAAGTTATCTACCAATAGATAACGCCAGATAAACTTTAAAAAATGAATGAAAAATTATTTATAAAGGACTTTCTGCAATAGAGTGAAAAAAAGGAGGAATGACTTTTTTTTTTTATTTTTATATTACATGTTAAGAATGAAAATACAGATAACTCGAGTTACGTGAATTCTGTTTTTGATTTTTTTTTTTTTTTTTTTTTTCGTACTGTAATATTGTCACCAGCTATTTGCAGTGTGCTAATTATTGAACTAATTTTTCTTTTTTTTTATGTTCAATTTTGTTAAGACTATTTATAGTTTTTGGACCATAAATTAAGGAATTTTTATAAAGAAGCACAGTTTTGTTACTTCATTTAATTCTTTTAATGTTAAATTTTCAATTTCAGTATTTACATTGTTCGAATTGGTGGTTTTCTAAGTTTCCTTTTCCTTGCTATTTTCTACGATTATTTTGGCTTTACTGATCAGAATAGTGTCATTATAGAAACGACAAATGAAAAAATTTTTAATTTTTTTTTTTTTTGTGATTCAATTAATTTTCTATTCTTACGAGTACAGAATTACTAAAGCAAATTTTAAATCGGACTTAATGTTTCTGTTTTTCTTAATTTTCAGATGCTGTTCTGTTTATTTTTTTCATCAATAAATTTTTCATTAATCTCTTTTCGGTTTTTTTGTTTTTTAATTTGGCTCATAAATTTAATTTTTTCTAGTGCATTTCAGTTGTGAAAATCTTTAATGTAATTTAATGTTTTCTATAATTTTTCCTTATTATCAAGCATTTTTTATTGTACATTTTTTTTATGGGTTAAAAATGGAAAATTTACATTTGTGAATTATTTTGTAGTTGTGGAAAAATAATTAAATTAAAAGACATTTTATCGCATCAGAAATACAGATCTTTTGTAGTTAACAAAAAAATGTTATAACTAAATAATAATGATGGCGAAGAAACATTACGTAATATTTTTTTATTAATAATGTTGTTGTTACTTTTTTATCCTGCTAGTCAAAAAAAGCAGTTTAAGACCTATCAGATTGTAAAAGTTCAATAACAGCCACCTACTCATCGACCCACTAAGAAATACAGAGAAGAAGCAATCAGTAATTGATTAAATTTTCACAATATAAAAAAGACATATAATTATTTTTATTTTATAATTTTTACAGCTTAATGCTAGTTTTGAACAATTTTTGCTTCTTATAATACTAATTAGCGCAACTTGCGGTTTTTTTAATAGTATATAATATTATAGCAGATGTCTGAAACAAGCAGATTGATTATTTTTATTTAGAAAAATTTCCAGTTTGCCTCCAAGGATTTTGTGCCTCAAACCACATTTCAGCCCACGCCTCACACACATTGCGCCTTACATTCACCTCTTCATCTAGTTTTTTTACTTATCATTTTCATCCCACACTCAAAAACAAAATTTTGATTCACTTTATTCACAACTCTATGTTTTTCATTCTTTCTTTTTTACATGTCAGTACTACTCCATTTCTTGAAAATGTATAGTGGGCTTCGAATGAAAGGTTAAAGGTTTCAAAAAATGTTATGACGCATACCCATACTTAAGAATTATATTTATTTAAATCAACTTTATCCAGTCCCGATAGAGCGAATTAATTGAGACCATCAGAAATTTGAATTAATTAAGACTATTTTAGAAAACCTTTCAATCACCGAATAAATGCATCTAAAAATATACTAAATTCCAAAATAAATCATTTAAACGAAAAAATAATAATAGATAAATAACCAGAATAAATAAAAATAATCGGCTAGAGCGATTTACAGATTAATAAAATTTAGAATTTAATGTAAGAACAAAACTCATTTTTTAAAAAAAAACTTTAGAATTCCAAACGATTTTCTTTTCTTTAAAATCGTATTTTCATTTTCAAATAAAATTGTCTTTACTTTCACCAGACGATCTTTTTTAGAACAATTTTACATTATTAATTATATAATTATTAGTTCTTGAATGAAATTTAAATAAATGAGATAAGAATAGTTTTTAAAATAAATTTTTTAAAAATTAATCAATAAGAAATGTTAAAAAAACGAAAAAATTTAAAAAAATTGAACGGGGAAAACGAAAACTCTGCTCTCGAAAACAATACCTACAATTTTAAGGGGTAATAATTAAACGATGTCATATTCTCACGACTTAATGGAAAAATTGAAGGAACAATGGATGGAAAATTGTAAAAAAAACCGCTGTAGTCTGAACTAAATTTGAATATAAAAAGTTCAATATTTTTTCATATAATCTCAGTGATATTGAATGAAAATAACCAATTTCAAAACATATTGAGTGATATTCTTCTATAAAGATGAAAATACAAGAAGGCAGAAAAAAGCACATAATAAAGTGCAAAAGTGATTATACACCAAAATATTTTTAGATTAATTCATAAGTAAATTATAGTTTGACGCTTTTTTTAATTTTTGCATTTTTGGTGAATATTTAAAAATCGTTTGACTTTAATTTTTCTTGTTTATTTCGTTATATTCCACTATTATTTAAAAAATTGTAAGAAAACAACGAACAACATTCGAAATTGATTATTTTTCATTATAGTAATAATAAATAGATCATTCACATGGTAGAATATGTGATAAAACGATTTAAAGAAGAACATCGTATTGAAAACAAGGTAAGAAAAATTCAAAGTTAAATCAAACTGATCAGATATTTATAGTTTGAAAATTCGTAAAAGAATTCACGCATTTGAGTGAAAACTTACAGAATTTACTGATAGATTTCTTCTTTCAACTTCACTTGGAAACTGTTAAATTCATTTTTCTTCCGGAAGAAAAATTTTTAGTGTGAAAAATAAAATGTTGAGACTTACCTATTTATATAAAAATGTCTCCCAAAAGTATACGTAAATTTACGAATTTCAAAGAAATGCTGCTTTTTATTCATAAAATATAAAAATATTTATTAAATAAAAATATTAATTAAATAATATTAATATTATTTAAATAAAAATATTTAAATGTATGTATTTAATATTATTATATAATAGATTAATTATGTATTTTTATTAAATAATATTAATATTTAATAAAAAATATAATTCATCCATTGATAAAAAGAATGAGAGCTATCTCTCTCATTCTAAGTCTATAACATTCACTAAGTCTATAACTTTTCTTAACAAAACTAAATTAAATACTTTAAAAACAAAGTTAAAAAAAAAATTTTTTTTTAAATTAACAAAAAGCTACCTACCAGTAGTCTTGGTACACTAAGAAAACATCTCTACATGTTAGCTAATATTGCAATATTTTCAATTAGTGCTTAAAGGATATCCTACATTATCCACAATAGCTTCTAAACTTTTGGGCATTAAATTCATTAGTGAAGTGTGTGAAGTTCATTAAGTATTTTTCAAAATTCGTGGACAATTAGAGATACCAGCAAGGAAAGTTTAGGATCACTATCTTCATAAAATACAAACTAGTTTTCAATATATAAATTTTAGACTGATGATTTTAAATTTATTTTTAAAATATTTAATTAAAGAGCATGATTTATTATGCCATCAGTCAGTGCCATATTACCTAGTAATTAACTCTACATAAGACATTTAAATCACTATATTATATTGTTCCAACTGTTCTTCCGATTAAGTTCCTAATATTTTCTTCTCTATGTCAATAAGAAATGAATCCACTGAGTTTCGGGCTTATTTATCATTAATTTTCAGAAGGAAAACCCAAGTTTTTTGTTTGTTTTTTTTTGCACTTACATAAAAAAAATTTCTTCGGTAGAAAGTCTATGATCTCAGCAATCGCCGAACTGTTTCAGGTGATATTGAAGTAGAAAAGTTTTCAGTAAATTCTGCAGAAATTTATATAGCACTCAAACGTGGATTTTTCACAAATTGTTAACCATAAATCTCACGCTGAGTTAGTGCGATTTTTTCTTACCTTGTTTTCGATCTAATTTCTTTCTTTAATACGTTTTATGAGAAGAATGAGTTAAATTTAGTAATTTAGCGATATTTCGTACTGATGTATCATTATTACGATGAAAAAGAATCAATTTTCGAATGCTGTTCGATGTTTCCATTTTAAATAATAAATAGAATAGAACGAAGTTAGCAAGCGAATATTAAAGCCAAGCAATTTTTAAAATGTCATCAAAATGCAAAAGTTAAAAAAAGTGACAAACTATAATTTCATTTATGAATTTATTCGAAAAAAATAATTAGTGTACATGTACTTATTTCCTTGCTTCTCCGTTTTTAATTTTTATAAAAAGAAAATAAGTTTAAATATTTTTAAAATAAATTTTTAAAAATTAGCTGATTTATGCAGAATGGCATGGACCTGATATGAAAAAATATATTACATTATATTCGATTTACAGGCTGCAGCTGTATTTTCTACTAATTTTTAAAGTGTGTCAATACTTTTGGAAGCCACTGTATATAAAACTGAATATTTGATAAATGCATATATGTATGTACTGCATTTCAACTTAAAACCAAAATAAGTTTTTTTTTCTCATAAAATTTGTTTCATTTATGTGCTGCATAGTGAAAAAATTACGAAAAACCCTTTTCCTTTCTAATTAAATAAATATATTTTCCAATGTAGAATTGCCCAATTAAAATTTTTCCAACAGTCGTCTGCTTTTATTAATATGTTGTTTAAAATCGAATTCACCTTTAAAAATAAAATTAAACATTTTGAAACTACATCACAGCGAATGAAAGCAGACAATTTTTTAACTAATCACTTATTTGTAAAATATTCTTTGTTTGTTTTTATACATATTTTTAAAGTAGCTTTTAAGTGATCGTCATTTAATATATTTTATGTTCCTTTAAAATGATGCTCTAATGAAAAAAATTTAATTATTTCTTTTTAATTAAAAAAACTGTAATTTTAAAGTATTTATAAAAATACATTAAATTGTTATAACAAAACATTATATTGTTATAATACTTTTGAAACTAGCACACTTAAATTCAAAGAAAATGAAATGTGATGAAGATGTTAAAAATAAAATGTTATCTGGTGAGTAGTCAAGAATTAGCAAAAATTTATTAGTAACTTTTTAATTTAATAAAAAAAAACTTATTTTTAGTGACACCAGGCGCCAATAAAATTGTTTGTCATATTGCTTGTTAATCGAAAGGAATATAATATCACAACTCTTTTTCGCATTTGACACCATTTTTATATTTTGTTTCTGGTTTTATTATAGCTTGCGCCTATTGTTTTTATTTTGATCGTTATTAAATATTTCGGGCACGCGATTAAAATGGTTTTTAATATGGTTTTATATTAGAATTCCAAATTTCATTGAAGTGTTTGCTGATAGTTTATTATTGATGTTGTTTACCAACTTATTTCTTTGATATAAAAGAGTTAATAAAATATATTTTTTGAAGTTGGCTAACGCTGGATTATATGTGCTAGTTAATGATAAATAAGCCCTAAATGTATTGGAATCGTACCTTGTTTTCAGATGACAGCAAATTACAGAAATATAAAAAAAAGTAGAGAATTTTATGTCCAATCGTTTAAACACTGTTATGGAACTACAGGATACCGTACTAAATATTAATTGACCGAAATATGTCAATATTTACTAATATGTAGAGATTTTTTTTTGTATGTAAGAAGATTTTTTTTTAATGTCAGGTGAATTTTTTAAAAATATTTAATGGTACCTAATTTTAATATTGATTTTCAAAATATTTAAATTTTAATTTCGTTTTTAAAATATTTAATGTAGTTTTGCTAAGAAAATAGTAATAGATATTATTAAAAAAATTGTCGTTCTGAAATAATTTTTATTATTGGATAGAAAAATATTTCATAAAATTCGTATGAATACTTTTAGAGCCACTGTAGATAAATGCTAGACGAAAGCCATTAAGTATTCTAAACAAATGATTTTATTTTATATGGACAATTGTGCATTTTAATCGAAATATTTAGGTTCAAAAAAATTTATATAACGAAGACAAATATGATGTGAGTTTAAATCGTGTACGAAAATTTCTTTGAGACTTAGGCTTAATTTTTCAAAATTGAAAATATTACAACTAATAAACTATATACAATAAACTTAATTAGCTATAATATTTTTAAATATTTTAATTTTTATTTAGTTGAATAAATTAAATTTATTTTCATGTAGAAATCTTTTGTAACTTTTTAATTATTTCTACCATTTTTCTTCTATATTTTTTTCTAAAGTTTGACAGCATTAAATTCATTTAACATTGGGTGACATTAAGGTAATATTATAACCAAAGATGAACAACAAGAATTAGTAATATTATTAAAAATAATATAGATCATGGATATTACTTCTTAATAATACTTCAACATAAAAAAGGTCAATAACGCTTACTTATCGATTATCATTTTAGAGCAATAATGCGTTAATGCGTGAAAGTAAGAACCCTGAATTGCATGAACAAACATCACTATCTGACGCTATTTGTGTGTTTCCTTTTATTTTGCGTCAGTCAGCAAACTTACAAGTTCTACCTCTAAAAAAAAAATTTTTTTTCTTAAAAAATTAAATTATTGTGCAGAACATATTGTATGAAACTTAAAAAGATTTTATGCATGTATAATTTTTGCAAGGCCGAGATATGTTATAGGTTGTTATTTGATTCAAATATAAAACAAAACTTCAAATATTTTAAAATCGACGCCTTACGTAACTTAAACAGAAGCAATAAGATACATGTTTTGATTGAATGAGTTAAATGCGATAAGTGAGAAAAAGCTCAAAAGGTTATCTTCAGACTGATAAAAACGAAATAAGGAGCATGCTATTTTGAAGGCTGATTCACGTTTGATTGAGGTAAAACAAATGCTCAGATAAAACAAATAGAAAAGTGAAATATAATAGGAGAAGCCATTATGTCGCAATTCCTACAAACTCGAATTCTTTTATCAAAAACATTATTATTTTGCTTAATGCCTTTAACTTTATAAAAAAAATTAAATATTTTAAATAAAAATAAGTCTTATCATTATTTACAACGATGTTCTGCGTAGTAATACGTGAATGTAGAGTCCATCAATGGGTAGAGGGAGGGGTATGGTTCGATGCGTCGAAAATTGGCAAGAGGCCGAATCAGACGGAGATTTCGAACTAAAGCGGTGTAAAAGGGAAGAAAAAAAGTAGTTTCAGAAGAGTTTAGTTAATATTAAAAATTAATTTAATTTTTGATAATTAAAATTTTAAATTTCAAAATATCAAAAAGAAATTAGTTGGAAAGAAATTCCACAATAGCTTTTTAACTTTTTTCTCACTAAATTGTTTTGCACCCCCTTATATTTGAATTAAGCCACCATTTGACCACTAACAAGTTATTGATTTTTCCATTTCCATATTTAAAACAGATATTTACCTTTCCATACTATCGGTAGTAGAACTATATATTGTCTTCAATCTTCTGCCGCAAAAACTTCTTATATTGTCGTTATGTTGCTATTCTTAAAAGTTCTGTTCTTTTAATTAAAAGCATATAATGATTTAATAACTTCACATTTTATAAATATGAAAATCTTATGAATAAAATAATAATAAACTTATTATTGTTTTACACCGGAGTTCTACATGGTATTTTACGAATGTAGATTCCATAAATGGTAAAAGAATTATCTTTCAGAAACAGTTTGCAAGTGCAATTGTACAGCACTTTGCTATTATACGAAAGAACATCTAAAAATATCTCCACCAGACAATTGGCGGTGATTGTCGATGCAAGACGATTGCATATACTGTCTCAAACAATCTATCTTTTTTTTTCTAAAAGCAGTGACTGCAAACTCAATAGGCAAAATGGATTTGAATTTTTTTTTCTTTTCTTAATCGTCAGAGTACGAGCCGTACAATTTAAAAATGAGAAAATGAGTAGGGTTGCTAAATTTTAGTACTGTCTACAACATAATTTGAAAACAATTCACTTTTTATGAGAACCAGATACACATTGTATTTCAAATTTACATAGATGTAACAGATGCATAGTTGCATCTATGTAACCATACATTGTGTTTAATTTTGAAGATGTTGGAAGAGAATCAATTGCAAATCAACTATTGTGTGTATTCAATAAACAAAAGATACTAATTTTGATAATACTTATGTTACTTTTTTTCAAATTCCATCCAGTTTCCCTTCATATATATATATAGAGAGAAGGGAAAAAGTCACATTTCAAATCAGCTTCATCTCTCATTAAAAATTATGATTGATATATTTGACGTTTATTACAGAAATATCTGTTTCTTATCACACTTTTATATCACGGTAATTGCTAAAAATATTTCAGTATGTCATTTTGCAAAGATCAAATTTTTATATGGAAAAATCTATGGTGCCAAAGAGAATATTTGAATTTAATTTCATGCTTCAACTATTAAAATTGTTCAGAATGGGAAAGCTTTTACTTTGCGTTAACTTTGTTCCTGGTGCCATCAGAAATTTGGAAAGAATATCTTTAGGGTCTGTATCTGAAGTTTCGAACCTTTCTCCCACTGCATCTGTCTTCTACCACCCTTTTCCACTGGTTGCCCCTAAGTGGGCGATGATACCTTCTTTTTTCCAAACCAAGGAACCTAAACCTTATATACTATGTACAAATCGTGCAGAGTCCAAAGGCAAGCGAGAATTTCCTTATTACGGGACCCCTCGGACTTTGACAGTTGAAAAATTTACAGAAGACCTCCTGCAGCAAGCCAATGTTTTAGATGTAAGGACTTCTATCTACAGCTCTGAAGTATGTCGTATGGTACCCAGAAACATGAAATGTACAGAGAAACATTTATCTAAAATTGTACTTAATCCTTGAATACTCTCTCAGGTGCTGCAACTGTAATGGTAGTCATTCGGCGAACTGGCGCCTGTGTCCTGAATTACCTGGAAATGCTAATCAGATTAATACTAATAATAAAAATCAAGCTCCAGTCCCTATCATTGCCACCAGGAACATGGTTCAAAAACCCAGGATGCTGCCATCTCAATTGTCACAGGTGAACCCATTATTTTCTTCTTTCCTGAGATTATCGCGAACAAACCAAGGGCTGCCTTAAACAATAATTTTCCAATGTTAACTCTAACTTAAATAGCCAACAGAATGCAAAAAATTATTCTACAAAAATCCGACTATGCAAGAAAGATCTGCCTAAAGGGAATGTTTGCTCGTTTTGTTAATGTACCAAGGTATCGCAGAGCCACTTCTATTGCAAACCTTCCGGGAAATTACTCCTTGAACTCAGGTTTGGAACAAGCTTTCATCATTTTCGAAAGCTTCTGCAAACTTAAACGCGAACCAAGTATAGGTTCAATTTCCAACGGGCTCTTAATTCATATCTAGAAAGAATTGTGTTTTTCTTTTGGTACATGAAGCTTTTTAATTTCTCATAATCTTAGATCCCCCCTGCCCGCGAACTACAAAGTCTATCGTACTGGTAGGCTCAATGTTAGTCCGTCTCACCCTGCTGAAGGCACTTGCATTTACGTCAAAAATATACTGCATCATTTTCCTCTTCATATTATCAGGAAATGGCGCTTACTATTGACGAACTTTATAGCCAATCTATTAAAATAGTTAGTTTCTACTCAATTGTTTACTTTAAGTTTTTATTTTGTATCTTTAAAATTTTTTTAATATCTATAAATATTTTGCTTTTAATTTCTTATTTTTTTAGATCTTAAATTTTTTTGTTTTATTTTGTTTTAATAGCATGTGCATTGGAGTTTTTATTCCAATATTCAATCATGTTTAATTTAATTTAATTTAAATTTAATAATTTAATTAATTTTTAAACTTTTTTTTTATATTTTACCTTAATTGATTTTCTTTTTCTTTTTAATGATATGGAGTTTTAGTGATCTTAAGTAGCAAAGGTACTCCTTAAAAGAATGCCCATTGCCATTGTCTTCTAAAGGACAATGGAAGATGTAAGGGAAGGAAAAATAGACTCAGGTGCATTTGGAGATCGTTTAATAAAAATAAAAGGCCAGTGAAAGCATAAGAAAAAAAGAAGAAAAATAAAATACAATTAAATAAATAAATAAACGTCAGTAATATGAAGGTCGCCAACCAACAATTCTGGCTGAGAAAAGCAGATGCCTACAGTTGATCCTAGATTATGAGCTGCGATAAAAATTTCTAATTGCATTATATTTTTAATATTTAGTGGAACGTGGTACAATCACAAATTTATTAACAATAAGAGAAACCGACTTAAAATAACGAATGGTGGTAATTTAAGATCAAACACTATTGACGAAAATAGAACTGAGGATTAATTTTTAATAGAACACCGAGTTCGTCCTTCTCACTGGGATCATTTTTAATGATATAAGTAATTTTCCTTTTTATCTTTCATTGTTTTCCTTGTCTGATGCGAATGTTATCATATTTGATATTAATAATTAATTTTTATAATTTCCAGATGTCTTATTTACTATGTTTTAAGACGTAGACATATATATATATATATATCTTCTTCAATGGCGTGCGGCCTGATGACAAATTGGCTAGCGCTCTGACCTTTGGTGCTTCAGGTTCGAATCCTGGCGGTGGATGTATAGTTTGGAATCCACTTTAAACTGTAGGTCTCGGTCTAATTAGCCTAAAGTGTGCAAACAATGACAGTATAACGACAAATCAAACCTTTTCAATGGCGCAACAGCCACATGGTGGGCCAAGGCCTACCAGATTCCGAAAGATGAGATATTGTCTTTTTTTTTACGGAGAAATGTTGCCAGTCCTACGCCCAACAGACATATTAGATCGATGTCTGCGGTTTAAAGTGGATTCCGAACCACTACAAACATACAGGGCACTGCCAGGACTCGATCCCGAAACCTGTGATACCGAGCACCAAAACGCTAGTCACTCGGTCATCAGGTCCCATACATGCATATAAGAACTCATTACTTTTACTATATGTTTCTGCTTTTTGCTTAAAGGAAGATAGATTTCAGGGAAAGCGACACCGAGTATTTTTCTTTATTAAAACGGGTCTGGGCGACAAATAAGCATGAGGACCACTCTTCTAAGAATGAAAGGACTTTCCTGTTTATGAATTAAATATGCTTATTTCCTGCCTTATTATAATCTTTCCGTACATATGTAAACTGTTCCTGTTCGGTGCTTCGGTTTTCAACTAAGCTCCCTCAATTCAGAAGCCCAAAACATTAATCACCCAGGTGTCTTCAAGGCCGAATATTTTAACATGGAACTGTTTATTTTGCAAATATAATGCATTTAACATTTGTTTTTAATAATAATTATTTCTCTGTCCTGTAGTTGAAACAAAAACCAATTGTTGAAAGAAAGAGAAGAAAATCTGATTTGGTAGTTATGTGGATGTCCCTTTGGGATCTAACTGGGTTTTTAGCGACTGAAATATGGACTGCATTACTTGGAATTTTGGAAATCACTAGTAAGATGTCATTAATGTCATAAATTATCTTATTCACTAATCCTTTCTTACTTACATTGAATATTATAATTATATATTAATCAAAAACAAATAAAATGCTGTCTTTTTTCTAGACATGTTCTTCAATTCCGAAGAAGTTTGGGAAATTCGAATATGGCTCAAACAATATCTTGATCATGTTCCTGACGATTTTTCGCAAAGTTGGAGGGATGGAATATTATTTTGCAAACTTCTGAATAAATTACAACCAGGATGCTATCCCGGCGTGAATAAATTGGACAGCAATTTTGGCGTTCGCAATTTATCCCAAGCTTTCTATATTTTAGAAACTCAATTCGACATTTCTCCAGTAAGTCAACTTTAAAGTAAAATTAATCCTTCATTTTCGTAAGGAAAACTGTATCAATAGTATTGACAAAAAATTCCATTGTCTTCATTAAACATAACAAATATTAACTGTTAAATATTTTAATTTATTTTACTCTGTATTATGCATTGTGTATAACATAATTTTCAGACCTTTTTATTGAAAACTAATAAATCGCGCCCTGCAAATTTATATGAATAAAAAAAAACGAATAACTAGTTAAAAAGCTGTTTAAATAGGTTTACAAATAAATGCTCTAGCTGTAGTTAATTGATAACATGCGCAGCCAATGTGCAAGAAAGTGTGGTTTGAATTCATTGGTGTCTTCTGAGACAATCGTTGCTTTCGAAAACTATGACTCGATGGTCAGACTTGATGGTCACAAATGAAATGGCTTGTATAAGTGTCTCGCATCGAAAATGCAGGTTCTCTCAAATGAAACCCAAATGCTAAGGCTATGGAAAATAATAGGGTGCAGCCCGACTAATGCTAATGCTTATGCTAAGCTAAATGCTCAATACGTATAGAAATTCAAAAAGCTCAGTCGGAATATTTTGTGTTTTCTTCCACGCGGAGAATTAACCTTTAAAAATCCTCCCGGAAGACTGCACCAGTGCTGGGTACGCATAAATGGGAGCTCAAGGTGCAGCGATGTACAAGAAAAAGTTCAGGGCAAAAAAAAAAAAATCAAAATGTGATAAAAAATTTCTTTGAACTAAATGGACTTTGATAATAATATGATTTGTTGCCATTTCGTGGTATTAAAACAGAGTAATAGGTAATTCTTTTCTTGCGCTTTAATATATTATTTTTTCTAAACACTCTTCGTGAATCTCAATGAAGACATAGTTCTTTTTTTAATGGTTTAATTTTTCATTTTTTATTAATTTTGATGTCATTAAAAAGGATTTATTGATAGTGCATAAATACATTTTATGAACAGCTATTTTTAATTAAATATATGAGATTTTAATAAATAAAATTTAAATTTAAAATTATTTACTATATCAAGCAGTTTGCTTCTGAAATGATCGTTATAATAATTTTAATTGCTCGCAAATTCATCATTATATGATACTATTTTAGTTTAAAACAGCTAAATATGATTAAACTCCAGCAAAGTAATTGTTTTCTTTGTAATAATATGATTTCTCGTGGTATTATTTTTTCTTGTCAATTTTTTTGTATTTAAAAATTATTGATCGATACAAAATTTCCATCATATTGATTACCATATGATTAAACTCCAGTTTTCATTATTTTGGTCGTAATACACTGAAGTGACAAATGTCATCGGATACCTCTTAATATCGTGTCGGCCCTCCTTTCGCCCTGCGAAGTGCAGCAACTCGACGTGGAATGGACTCAACAAGTTGTTGGAAGTCTTCTGCAGGAATATTGAGCCATGCTGTCTCGATAGACGTCCATAATTGTGAAAGCGTTGATGGTGCAGGATTTTGGGCACGAACAGACCTCTCGATGATGTCCCATAAATGCTCGATGGGATTCATGTCGGGCGATCTAGGTGGCCAGATCATTCTTTGGAATTGTCCAGAATGTTCTTCAAACCAATCGCGAACAGTTGTGGCCAGGTGACATGGCGCATTGTCATCCATAAAAATCCCATCTTTGTTTGGGTACATGAAGTCCATGAATGGCTGCAAGTGATCTCCAAGTAACTGAACATAAGCATTTCCAGTCAATGTTCGGTCCAGTCGCACCAGAGGACCAAGTCCATGCCATGAAAAAACAGCCCACACCATTACGGAGCCACCACCAGCTTGAACAGTGCCTTGCTGACAGTTTGGGTCCATGACTTCGTGGGGTCTGCGCCACACTCGAACCCTACCATCAGCTCTTACCAACTGAAATCGTGACTCATCGGACCAGGCCACGGTTTTCCATTCATCTAGGAACCAACCGATATGCTCACGTGCCCACGAGAGTCGCTGCAAGCGATGTCGTTCTGTCAGTAAAGACACTCGAGTCGGTCTTCTGCTGGAATAGCCCAAGAAAGCCAAATTTCTCCGCACAGTTCTAACAGACAAGTCCCTTGTACGTCCCACATTGATTTCTGCGGTTATTTGACGCAGTGTTGCTTTGTCTGTTAGAATTTACGACTCTTTTCAGACGTCGCCGGTCTCGGTCGTTAAGTGCAGGCGGTCGACCACTGCGCTGTCCATGGTGGGATGTTATGCCTGAAATTTCATACTCTCGGCACACTCTTGACACAGTGGATCTGGGAATGTTGAATTCCTAACGATTTCCGAAATGGCATGACCCATGCGTCTAGCTCAACTAACATTCCGCGTTCAAAGTCTGTTAATTCCCGTCGTGCGGTCATCATGACGTCAAAACCTCTTCACATGAATAACTTGAACAGAAATGAAAGCTCTGCGAAAGCACTGCGCATTTATACCTGTTCTACGCGATGCTACTGCCATCTGAAAATTTGCATATTGCTATCCCATGACTTTTGACACTTCAGTGTAATAAACACAGTAAATAATGATAAACGCATAATAATTAACTCCAGCATAATATTTCCTTAGTCAGTTTCCGCGGCCGAATGCTATTTCCTTCCCACTCTTCAATGTGAAAAAAAGCCCTTTAAACATAAAAGTTTTCATTTTAATTAACGTATTGTGTGATGAATATATATATATTATTAAAGTCTAATCAATAATTACATTTTGAGCTTTTTTTTATAATTATTTGATAATGCCAAAATAATAATTACAATTCTTGATAAAATCTAAAGAAAAGTCAAATAACTTTTGTTTTAAATTTTCTCAAGAGTAGTATCATTTTTAGAAAAATTTAATTTACTTGTTGATGTATAAAGGCCTTAATTTCATTTTTTTATTAACAATTAACAAAGTATTAATTTAAACAAACTTAATTAATTTTAAATTTTAATTATTTTTCAATTTTCACATTTAAAGTTAATTTTAATAATTAGCAAAATATTGTTGACAATTAACAAGGTATAAATTTTTTTTTATAGAAAATTACAGTGGAAGACATTGTAACTTGCAGAGATGGTTCAGATTCCAAATTTTTAGATCTACTTCTTCAGTTGAAGCGTAAAAAATTTGATGAAGAAAAGGAAATCAAAACATCAGTAGAGCCCAACGAAATCGGAAAAGAAAATTCAAACGAATCCACAGAATCAAAAAACTGCATTGCAAAAGGAACAGGGCTAATGGTTGGATTCGTTGGACGAATCGCAAACTTTGTTGTATTCTTTTCTTCTTTGTCTGATCTGGATTTAGTCGTTGAGATAAAAGGACCATGCAAAAGTTCATGCTGTGAACGGATCACAAACCGTTCTCCTAAGATAAAGAACACTATTAAACCTTGGAAACCCAATTCCCCTCATATTTTTATTCGTTCTCCTTCAAATCCAGAAGATGAAAGCTTGTCTATAACTGAAAATCGAAAAACAAAATCTGAAAGTGAGAAACAATACATACCTCTAGAATATGAGATAAAATCGAATAAAATCAATTTTAGTTACGTCCCGGTAACAAGAGGATGCCATAGAATTGCAATACTTGCCAATGGAGAGCATGTGACGGATAGCCCATATTTGGTAACAGTCGAACCAACAATTAGAATTCCTACAAATGATAGCGCGTTACCTATAAAATCTGCATTAAGACCAGCAAGTCGCCAACAAAGTGAAGAAGACCAACCAAAGAAACAATCTGTAAGATTTCAAGAACCTGAAGAAAAAGAAAGAAAAGAACGCTTAGGAAAGATATTAAAAAGAAAAGTCTTGAGATACATAGTTAAAATAGATGGCAAAGATGTGGTGGTAGATGCAGATAGCATCGGAAATTTGGCAACTTCTCTATTGAAAATGGACTACGAATTTCAAAAGCGCCCCCTATGCAGAAGAAACAGTTGGGGATTCGTAGGTGATGCAGAAAGAAAAGTGAGCTTTATACGACAGTTTTGTATTGACCTTGACGAACTAGAAGCACAGAGTGCAAAAATGCAAAGGTCAAATTCATTGTCTTTTACTACTACATATAAAAGTCCTTTAAAGCAACGTATCTCATATGAATGCGAAGATATACTTCAACATACAATTTTAGAAACGGTAACAGAGGGAACAACGTTAGATTTAAACGAATCTACTCAGGTACAGAGGGAAGAGGACGATGTTTTTTGCATACCTCAGTGAAGATTTTGATTCCCATTGTAAGATAAAAATGGAAGATAATACTTACAAACATGAAAACAATGATACAAATTCTTCAAAGAATTTTGAAAGTGAAACTTTAGAAGATCCTAAACCAACAGTAGATGATAAAAAAACGAATCAATTTTTTCCACCAGGAAAGATTCAAATAGCTCATGATCCTGAAAATAAAATTTTGGCCCATTTTGTTGGTGAGTCTGGAGATCACTTACCATGCGCAAGTGAAGATTCTTCTAGGCTCGATACTCAAACCAACGAAACTGTTTCGTCAACTTTGGAAAAAGAAATAGATACATTAGAAAGTTGCAGCCAAAAATACAGCACGAATTTATTGATGAGCTTTGAAAATAGTTTGGAAGTTGATAAAAGCATAAACAAGCAAGACGTTAGAAAAGCAAAAGAAAATTTGCTGTTGCAGATGGCAGCATGGAAAATCATTTTGGAACTTTTGGAGACGTTTTTATCGAAGAAATGCCTTTCACTAAAACTGATGTAAAGACTTTAAATAATCATTATAGTCAAAGGAATATAGAGTCTTCACTAATTAAAATAAAAGAAAATGTGGGTGGTAATGAAAAAGCCAAACAAAGTTTTACAAATGAAAGTGAAAAGAATATTATTAACCAGGAAAAAACCGGAAATTCAACAAACAATCCCATTTGTAATTTTTGTTCTTGCAGCAAAATTATAACTGATCCCACTATTAAAAATAAGCATCGGAAAAATGAAAAGCATAAACCAACGAATACTAGTCGTTTTAAAATGCAAAATAAGAAACTAGTTAATGCAATTGTTATGAAGAACAGAATAATAAAGCAAGAACTACAGAAATATAAATTAATTAGTTTCAAAATTCCTTCACATTATGCATTTTTTTACTTAAAAAACACAGGAAATCGTTTCCAGACATTAAGGATTTAAATGAAAGAAATTACAAAATTTTCAATTCTCAGATTTGTTTTCAAAGTTTGGAAAAGACCGTTCTGCATCTGAACCAGTCAATTACTTACATAATGATAATCAGAAACAAAAAGATTTAGATGATGGTTGCGTGGAAAATATCTATAATTCCCAGAAACGTGAAAATCAAGTAGATAACGTAAAACACAATGAGTCTTCAAACTTATTTGGAGCTATTAGACAAAATGACAATATGTCTGATTCAGTTGATAAGACTAAACTACTTAAAAACGAATCTAAAAAAACATTTCATCAAATTCTATCAAAATCGAAAATTGAATCAAAAACTTTGCCTTTGGATCAAAATAATTTCCAAATTTACCAACCTTCAAAGAATATCAACGTAGAAAAAAAAGTGTTCTCTACCAACGTATTCTCAAATGCTTTAGAATTAAATCTAAAGAGCTCTGAGGAAAGCTCTGAAGTTTCAGCCTGTAGAAATCCATCATATGATTTTCAAATCAAAGCTCCGACTTCAGTATCAATTGGAGAATTCACTTACAAACATTTTAATCCACCTTTTCAAATTCATAGAGAGAGTCCAGTTAAAAAACAAATTAAATTGTGGGAAAATACTGTAGCAAAAGAAAACGAAAAACTTATACCAAAACAAGTGACTAGCCTGAATATTCTTCCCGATTTAGTAAACATTAAAGAGAAACTCAAGTTCTGGGAAAATGTCTATCAAAGTTCGGATGATTGTGATGACAAGAACGTAATACAGAATACTGATATTTCCAACAGAGAAGAAAGCGATAATGTAAAATCTATTTCTTCAGGTTGGTATTTTAGAATTAAAATATGTAATTATCTTACTTTTATAAATATAAATTCCCACCAAAGATAAAAACTTAAGAAATAGTATCCCAGCCAATCGAAAGCCTATTCTCTAACACTATTGCTACAAATTCTCCCATTTTATTTAACTTGATTTTCATCCAATTTCTCGACGCCAAATTAAAATACAATATCTAAAAGATTATTCTTCAAACTAATAGAAAATCTGAATTTTTATGTCAATCGTCGGAAAATTTATAATTTGTTGTAAGCTTTCTTGAATTTTACTTGGGTTTTTCTCAGGCTACTTGCGTACCGATTACGGAGTTCCAATATGGTAATTAATGCCACTAAACCTCCACATCGTAATTTAATTCTAAAATTTGCATAAAATGTAATTACTTAGATTAAAAAATATAAATTAAATTACAGAAAAAAAATGAAAAACATCTCCTACTATGAGA
The DNA here is from genome assembly GCA_021605095.1 of Caerostris extrusa. Classification (NCBI taxonomy): domain Eukaryota; kingdom Metazoa; phylum Arthropoda; class Arachnida; order Araneae; family Araneidae; genus Caerostris; species Caerostris extrusa. Next base: position 16,123 of record BPLR01014837.1, on the reverse strand, counting down.
CAATTAAAGCAAGGAGATTGGGAAAAAGGGAAAGCTGTCTGTACAGTTAGGTGTCCGTTACTCGATGACCCCCAAAAAATTAAAAATAAAATAGAAGAAAACATTGATGGACAGATAGCCAGATATCATGCCAAATATAAGTGCATATCGTATCATTTGACTTAAACATTAAAACCAAAGAAAGCTACTCAGATCCCCATGAATTGATTTGAGAGGAAATTTGGGGATATTTTTTTTTTAATTCTATTTGTGATATATTCTACTTGAAGAAATGTTTTCAGCAAACCATTTTTTTCTTAAAAACATAAATGCCAATCATAATTCAATTTGTTGATGATAGAATCATCTTGAATTGTTATTTAATATCTGTAAAATAATACAATAAAATCAATAATCACTTCTGAGATATGTATCACTGAAATTTGTCAAAATGTTTTAAATTTGGAAATATTTTTATTTATATATTTTTTTTCAAATTGTAAGGGTAATGTAAATGTATGTATGATTTTGCTTTGAGTACATGGCGCTGGCATCTACATCATTGGCAATATATTTTTAACATGTCAACATCATTTCCTAAAATGTTGCGAGTTGGATAAAGAATCCTTTTAGGATAAGTTTTTAGGTCTAAATTCACTTCATTTTCGTGTCATATTGGCGAAAACTCCATCCAGGCAATTTGGTTGTCGATGTAAAAATCTATATCAAATATCCATTGATATCCAGTGGCTTTAGTAAAGCAGCCAGTGATATTGAACTTATGTCCACTTGCATACCAACGAGCAATTACTACCATTTGTTCACTAATAGATATTTTTAAATTATATAATTTTACGTGTTAAGATATATTATATTGAATTAAAATTAATTTTATCTTATTTTAGGTAACTTTGAAGAAAATTTGATGGATGAGATTCCCAATTCATATACTAAATTCAATGAAAATCATCTGAGTAACAATGATACTGGAAATATTATTTCGCTGGACAAAAACATCAGTGAGAAATTGTTGATCAATTCAAATTCAAATAAAAGAAGAAGTTTCAGCGATCCTTGTGTTTTGGAACAGCTAGACCAAGATGCAAAAGATAACCTACTGGAACACAAAAACGGTACTGTCAATCCAGCATCAAGCAAAGATGAGATGTCTTCCTCGTATGACAGCAACGCCATCGAACTTTTCGCTGACGACGAAGAATCATCGATGGAACTGTTCTGTTCTACTGAAGATGAATACATTGATGACGAAATATCAGAAAACGTATCCACTTACTGGGGCGATCTGAGTGTGATGAAAGGACTAAAAGTTTCGGATTCTTCTGAATACGAGGAGTTTTTGCGGTTGATGAATTCGGAATGCCAACAGTCTTGTGCAGATGAATGCAAGTTTTTTGGGATCGCCACCTATTTTGGTCATGTTGCAGAGAAAAATCGCTTTTGGGTATGTTTGATCCTCTTCTTTTTCATTTCATCAAGTAAATGATAAGATTTATACTACTTTTTAACGATTGAAAATAATTGCTATCACTCCTCCATAAAATAAATAAATAAATAAAAAATAAAAAAAAAATAATAAAAAAATTGGACGTCCTTCAAAACTGAATCTTTATTATATTCATTTATTATATTTTTATTGTATTTATTGTTATTCTGCTGAGCCATCTAACTTAGAACACTTCAAAATACTTCGTTGATTACATTCACCCTTTTTAATGAATTCCAACTAATTTAAAAGGCATTTTAAAAGCACGTTTAAAACAGTAATTCAATTAAACATTTCACAATTTACTCTCATATCATTTGTTAACAAGGCGTTTTAAAAAAGCAGAAAAGAAACTCGCCAAGTGAGGTCGAGAGGGACACACAAAGAATTCTTCCAATAACCAATCATGTATTCCACATTCTAGTTTGATCTACAAATTTGATTTTAAATGGCCGCATAGTACAACTTGCTGACTATGTCTTAAATTTTTAAACGAGCCGAATAAAATTGACGAAGGATCAAATTCAATGGTGGTAAAACAATTACAATGTACTTATCATGTCATGATGATCTTGAATGACTTAGCATATCTGTATCTGGTGCAGCATCGAAAGATGAAGCGCCAGAGACTGTACCCCAAAAAGTCTGCAGTTGTACATACTCCATTCACTAGCTAGATGACACCGACGAGAGATCCTGGTGAGAGAATGTAAAAATAACAGCCAGCTAAATATTTGAGTCTAAAGCGGTCTGGTGACCAATTGGCTAGTCCTCTGTCTTTGTAACCACAGGCTTCATGTTCGAATCCTGGCGGTGGAAGGGATGTTTGTGAGTGGTTCGGAATCCACGTTTCACTGCAGGTCCCAGTCTAATTATCCCAAAATGTGCATAAAATGACCGTAGAGCGACAAACCAAACATTGAGTCTAATTCAAAAAAAGGTATCTCTGAAGACTTTCGTCGTCGGTCAGCAATCTAAATGTATTTATGAAATAATTAACAAAATAATTACATAAAAATAAGAAATTGTGAAACTTCATGCGTAAGTTCATATATATATATATATCTAAAATATATATATATATATATATATATATATATATATATCTAAAATACATAAATATTGTAGCGATTCATTTGCCTTGACAAGGTTTCTTTCGTTTTGTTGCAATTAACCAATTTGTGTATAATGGCGTTTTTTGTTGGTAGGTTATTAAATAATTTCTAAACATTCGGTATGTTTGCAACAAATGTGCTCTAACTTCAAAAGTATAATTTTCATCAAGGTTTCTATTTTTTTTTTTTTTTTTTTTTAATTATGTGTTTATTACGAAATATTATATTTTATAGGTATTGACAAAAGGAGCTGGTAGAGGAAACTTGTCTGTCTCCGTTCAAGGAATTGGACAGCACAATGTCGCCTTTGTCAGCGTTGAATACACCCAAAAGGACATCTATGAAATTACATATCAAGTATTCACTCCCGGACTGTATTTGATATCAGTTCGTTGGATGGATACACCAATTTCCGGGAGTCCTTTCTTATGTAAAGTTACATTCTGAAAGCTCGTTGGAGAGATTTATATAAAAGGCAGCTGTAGATATTAAATGAATAGTATTATTTTTAATGTTGTGTTTAATTGTTTTCTTACTGTATTGATTAATTTATAATCATTTATGAGTGTTATCTTATTTATTACCAAAATATTAAAAAAATCCTTAAAAAACATGTTATTACATTTATAAAATGGAAAATAAAAATTGAAATTTTTTTTTATTAACTACTTTTAATGTTGGCTTACCATAAAATTGCAGAAATGCTGTAAAAAAGTAATCGATTTAATGATTGTTAACTAATAAAAAATGTAAGAATCTTAAAAATTAATAAAAAATGTGTTTCTCCTATAATTTATTTTTATTATTTTTGGATCAAACTTAATACAAAATATTTGTGAGAATGGATAATGGATTTGATATACTTATTGAAAAGAAAAGAAAGATCGTTTGTTAACATCTAGATTTAAAAATAATGTTATTAATATAATTTCAGATTAGTTGCATTTTTCTGAAAGAAAGAAAAAGCAATGTTCTGATAATAAGTTACTAATAATATTTACCCGATTGCTATGAAGTCTAAGAAACAAAATTTTTTTAAATTATAAGAAAAATTAATATTTCATTCTTTTGGGAAACTATAGTTTCATATTCAGCAACCTAGAAAAAAAAAATTAAAGTTTCTTAAAAGTCAAATGTAAAATTTTTCACTTTTAGAATAAGAGGCAGAGTAAAAGAAATATATTTATATATTGTGATAGAGAAACATTAAGACAAATAATTGCAAAAAGGGTGCTTATGCAAATTACTAAACTTTGCAAAATTTATTATTTTAAACCTGTTTCATAATACACGGAGGTATTTTTTTATAATTCATTTGATAACATGACTGGATGAAAAAAGTAAGATGCTATTTGATGTTGGGATTTGTTATATATGTTGTTTTTTTCTGCTGGAATAGAATATGAGGACGAAAAAATCAATTGTACGTGCCTCGTAAGTAAAATATATGACAAATGACACAAATTTATGGTTTTCAATATAAAAATAGATCAAAGAAATAATCCCACAATAATTTAGAAAGAAAAAAAAAACATTTGCCATTACCATGTATTATTATAAATATAAATTTTCTTAGCTTTTTTCAAATACATATATCTTCTGGTACAAAAAAAAATATTTTCAGTAATAATAATTTTCCCACACTTTGAAATGCAATATATATTGAAAATTTTTTATTTCATTTAATTCATTGAAATTATAAGAAAGGAATTTAAAAACTATAAGAAGAATATTTATGAAAAATGTGTTTTCGAATAAATAGACGAAGAATAATAATTAGTATGTTTCATGCGTATAACTGAGTAAATTTATATGTGAAAAATAAATTTATTTTTCAATTAATTAAAAGAAAAGAATTTTAATGGAATAATTTTTAATATGACGTTATTAATGAAAGATTATAATACTTAAATTATTTCATTCATTCCAAAAGATTGAATAGAGTAATTTTCTCAATATGGAACAATAAATATAATTTATTAAAGTGCAATAATTATTATTTATATTTAACAGAAATCCTTTGAATATGGAAATATAATCATTATTAAAATTAAAGTCCAATGATACAAAAAAAAAAAAAAAAAAATAGCACGAAAATTCTCAATTTTAATCGATATAGTTTAATTCTTCCTTGATTATGAATCCACAAAATAAAAAATATTTAAAATATACTTCCATTTTTCAAAAAATTTACAATAAATAGATTAATTAATTTTATTTAATTTATTTAATTAATTTTCCAATTAATTTTAAAGTAAATTTACATTCAACTTTCATATTTTAATTAAGAATAAAACTGCTGACAAAAAATAACTCGAATTCTGTCACTGCTGTTAGTTTTGACTTCATATGTTCGATCGTCTGCTGGCAGACGTTCGTTGACCTAACCTCAGAAACGAGTTCTGACGCAGAAACCATATGCTTGTTCGTTCCGCTGCTGCGGGTTTTGCTTTATTTGGACATGCAGGAGAGCGTTCCATATTTAGGCGTTCTTTCTGTGGGCGATTTCACGTAGGCACACCCATGTATATTCTCGCTCAACTATATTAACAGAGATTGAACATTCTGATTTGTTTTTCATCATGGCAGTTTGTATTTCTGAAATGTAGAGAATTTAAAATTTCAGAAATGAATTTATCAAAAAAAAAAAAAAAAAAAAAAGAAATTGTTCTTCCTGTTTAAAATTCTTGGGAAAAAAAAAAAAAAAAAAAAAAAAATTGCTTAAATGTTGTTATTTTAAAATATTTCAAATGAAAATTAATTACTAAAAAATATCATTTATAAAAAAAAATACTATCAAGCATTACAAAATTATTTCTTTTGATGTAGTTTCTATAAAATTATCAGTAATAAATTTAAAAAAAAAAATATTTATGAATTTTTGAAAAGAATCAGTTTTTATATATAAATTTAATTTTAATTTATTAATAAATTTAAAAATTAAATTAATGTCTATAAATTAATTTTTCGTTTAAACAATATTTTAAACATTAAAAAGAATTATGTATAAAGAAATGATATTTCGTGTATTTATAATACAATTTCTATGCACGTAATGTCGTAATTATCTTTTCGTTTGATTTGAAAAATTTATGCTTTCTTTTAGATATTTACATTTTTCTATAAATTTACGATTACTTATATTTCCAAATCTTAGAAAAGTTGTTTGCAGACTTATCATATGAATAGTAAATAATTTATAGTTGTTCCTACTAAAATAATACAATATAATGACATTTCAACTATAATTCAAATTTTTTTACAGTAATTGAAAAAGTGGTGAATGAAGAAGACAAAAAGGAACAACAACAAACAAAAAAATTTTCCCATTTTAAAATTGGAGGGTGAAAAAAAAAAAGTCATATTAGTTCATATATATGAATATTTATTTTTTATTCAAATAAAATGCGTAAAATTAATTTCTGCAAGTGTAAAAGTAACTCCAAGAAATAATTAAAAGTATTTTGCATAATATACATTGTAAATGGTGCATTGAGGTTTCAGACGATTTTAATGCTATTGTAAATAGAAAACGATTCAAACGCTATTGTAAATAAAGATCGTATTTAAATAAAATAAAGAAGCATATTATAAATTTAGACTGTCGTAAGTTTTGATTATTAAGAATTATTATTATTTTTTTTATCGATTTGATATAAAATAAGGCTTTTAATGTTTCGAAATAATTATTAAGTGTCAATTTTTATATAATTTTACATATTTATTTTAATATTGTTCATAAAAAATGTTTGTTAAAAAAATTACAGGCTTGAAGCTTCTTAATATTCCAAAAAACCAATGGTAATGGAAATAACGAAATAAAAATGTTGACATACTTAAAAATAGATTTTCTTGCAGCATTAGATCGTGATCTTTTATTAAACAATATACAACAATCTTGCTATTTATCTTTGATTTTAATTCTACATTCTTCAATATCATTAAAATGACAAAATTAATATATTTATATTCAATTATATTATGACAAACAAACACATAGAATTTCTTAAAATTCTTTCTATGAGAAATGCTTGAATAATAAAAAAAATTTCAAGCCTAAGTTGAGCTATACAACTTGATATTAACTATGGTTGGTTTTTTTTTTTTTTGCAATAATATTTATTTATGATTAAACATACTAAAACTGAAATTTAAAAAGAAGAATGAATACTAAAACCAACAAAAATGTTGTGAAATCAAAGATTTAAAATTTAGATTTTAACAATAATATTAAATATGAAAACGTCAAATTTATTTTTCTTTCTTTATTTATTTTTTGTTCTTCAAAACATTAAATTTTCATCAAAATCATGCTTTTCGAAAAATTTCCGTTGCCTTGTGACTCGAATCTATTCGAAAAAAAGTTGTAATAAAAATAATTGAACTTTTATTCAAAAAAAAAATTATCCAAACATGAATTATTATCTATTCTTTGCATAATTTTCTTTTTACAGCACATTATGCATTGTTGTATCATTACTTGAATGTACTAATTTATAAAACTGCTATATTGGAATCATTATTTTTCTAGCAAACGCTCTTCAAGTTTCATATAAAATCAAATTGCTTATATAATATATAATATTATTTTTCGATCCATAAGTAATTAAGAGAATCCAAAATAAATTATTCATAGGGTACGTTTGCTTTTTGTGATGTCATACATGAATCACTAGGAAGTCATCAACTGAATTGTTGTGCAGCGGCGTTCCCATGACAACCGACGATAATCACGATATTGGATGAGTTTAGTCTAGCCGACTACAATTTCCGAGAATGAATCATAGATTTCATTTCAGTAAAAATTGTTCTTTTCAAAGGAAACGAAGGTCAGAAAACACTTTCATTACGACAGAAACAATATTTTTAATTAGCGTTAGACAAAATCAAATAAGATAAAAATTAAAACTCCCAAAGCATAATAATAAAAAGAAAAAAAAAAAAAACAATTTAGAAATATATTCAAATAAACAACATTTATATATTTTTTGGATTTCTACATATGTTATTTTATGCTTAAAAGAAATTGCCTTAAATGCTCATAAAGTATTTTTTGTATGAATATTGTTTTATCAATGTAGCATTTTTTTTTTAAAAATATTTTTATAATTCTGGTTTAAAAAATAATTGCGCTGTAAATCAAAAGCAAAATTCCAGCATGTTGAAAATTTATATAAATCAATACACGATTAATTAGTATATCATGATGAACTATTTCAGAAAATAATCGTTATATAACATAAGAATTATTTTAGATAATTATCGTTAGATTTTTTTGTTTATTTTACAATGGTTGCAGACAATTTAGGATTAATTTTTCGGAATTACTTTAGATGTCTTGTCAATAGAAGTTTTAACTTAAATTTTCAATTCAGTAATTTTCTGTAATAAAATAAACCGAATGTCTTTCATTTTTAAAAAATTGCTACAAAGAAGTAAACAAAAAAATTTCTTAATTTTTTCCCCTTGTATTTCCAAATGATTTAAGTATTTTCAGTGAGGGAAAAAAAATTGTGCTATGTTTGCTAAACTATTAAAAATAGTATATAAACATTTTATTATTAATAAATTAAAAAAAGTATTTTTTTTATTTCCTTCTCTGATAAATATTTATAAAATAATGTACAAAAAAATCCTTTTATACTTTGAAGGTCATTGGCGTTTTTTAATTATCATGCATTTACTCAAATTCTTGTTTGTTTTTAATGCATCTAGCAACACACATTCACAAAGAGAGAGAGAGCAAAGACTTTTATTGCTTTCCTTCATAATATTAAAAATTAATAATTAATAACTTGTGTAAAATTACATTTCAGATAATACATCAATTAAGAATACAAATATTTTTTTTTTTGTATTTATCAATAATGAAATTAAACTTCCTGAAATAAATTAATGGAACTAAATGAAACTACTTAAATTATATGAAACTAAAAAGAAAAATATCTTATAAATTTTAAAAAACATACGGTGGTTCCCAAAAGTGTTCATACATTTACGAATCTCAATAAAATATTCTTCAATCAATTCATAAAAATTAATATTTCAAAATATGAATTTTTTTAATAACATCTACAATATTTTATAAATAAAAGTACAAAAATATTTTAAAAACACATCGAAAATGGTTTTTTTGGAAAATCAATAATCAAAAAGTATTAAAAGGGTTCCTCACGAAAGTCTTTGTACACTTGTATCCATGCTTTCTTCTATATTCTGGCAAGACCCCCCCCCCTCCGCGGAGTTCAAGCGAAATGATCAACTAGACTCCAGACTCTCATTGCAGAAAAAGTACAGCACAACCTGCGCTCTCGCTGAAAAATATTTAATTTACAGTCTCTCATACGGAAAGGAAATATATTTAACTCATTTCGTTGCATTAGTTGGCCTACAGACTCTCTCTCGGAGAGGGAAGTTTCTTTCGCGCACCCTGCGTGTACCTGAATATCGGGCTTTCAGCTTAGAAGTGATGTTTTTTGCATCAATTTTCCTATATTCTTCAATCATCATTATAATTTTAAATCGGTTTTCGTTTTCATGTCACATCTTCATACTCTAATTTTCAGTTCTTTCCAAAAGTGTTCGATTAATTTTAAATCGGAAACTGAGGTGGTATTTTCAGTATTTGTGGATAATTATAGAGACACCAGAGACGAAAGTCGAGAATTGTGGACTTAGGATCGTCATCTTGATAAAGTACAAACTTGTTTGTAGTTTGTTTGTTTTTTCTTGTTCGTAGAAAATTTTGAGCTAATAATTTTAAATTTGTTTTTAAATATTTAAATAAAAATCACGATTTATTATGTCGACGATAAATACCAAATTACCTAGTCCTGAAACTGATATGAACCAACCCTCACACAAAAAGCACGTCCACTTACATGCATTAATGTTCCAACTAAATTCTTGGGATAAACTTTCTCATTTTTTTCTTCTCCATAGAATTATAAATCCATTGGAACAAAAAAAATTTAAATTTGTTTATCATCTGTAAATAAGACATGATTCTAATATGTTCGGGCTTATATATCATTTATTTCGTGAAGGAAAGAATTTAATATAAAAACAAAACGCATAACAGCAATCTTAAAAAATAATAAAATGAAAAAAAACAACAATAAAATTCCAAACGATTTTCTTTTTTTGAAAAATCTCATTTTGATTTTGAAATAAAATTATCTTTGCTTTCAGACGATCTTTCAAAACAAATTTACATTAAGTTTTCTTTTGAATTAATTTTCAGTTAAATTATTTAATAATTACTTAATTATTTTGTAAATAAATATTATGCATTAAAAAGTAGTGAAAGAAATTTTTAAAAAAGCTCGTGAAAGAAATGTAAACGAAATTGAAAATGATCAAGCACACGAAAAACCCAGCGATCCAAAACAGTAACCATATATAAAATTTGGACTTTTAACACATGTTCCACAGAAATCATATTTCTATATTAGTAAATGACGAAAAACCTATCAGTGAAGGAATCTGAGCAATAAACTTTATTTTTTAAAGTAAGCTCAGATTGTTCGTAATAATATAAACATCAAGAACAAATGATGCATCTGAAAACAATATTTCTGAAAAAAAAAAAAATTTTGGAAAAATAATAATTCTGAAAGAATAAAGTCATTCGAATAAATAATAATTCAATAAAATTAAAATCATTCCGATTAAATGGATTACACTACTTTGCATTAAAAAAATCCTTTATTTTTTATTATTATTATTAAAGGCATTTAATTGCAATAACTGAGAAATTTTATTTAAAAAATCTTAGTCTAGATTTTTATCATTTCCATTCACAAATAACTGTGTTTTTGCGAAAAATTAAACTATACATTAATTACCCAAAAATTAATAAAGTGCAATGGACACATAAGTGTATTGATATGTAACGGCAATTACCAAATGTTAAATTTCTTACTGGAAATATTCTAAAGGGGTTCAAACATTTAAGTATTGTTGGCCATCAATGGAATAGGTTATTTGTTTTTAATATTCTCTGTTCAGAACGCTACATAATCAAAAATGTTTTGCTTAATTGGTTTTCTCTATGAAATATTTAACTTTGATTATATTTGATAATAGCCAATTGAAAAATAAAATACAACAGCACGAATCGTTAACATTAAAAAGCTTTTAAGTGTAAATTAGGGATTCCTCAATAATCTAAATATAATTATTACTAATTTTAAAATTAAAGTTAATGTTCATTAAAATATTCTTCCAGCTTATTATTTTTAATTTTTCATTTAATTAAAATATATATATATATATATTAATATATCGCTCGCCCCCTTAAAGCTTGCGTCCCACTGCATTGAAAAGCAGTTATGTTAATAGAATTTTTGTAAATGAAAAAATACTGCATAGAAAAAAAACTACTCCTTGCAATTGAACTGAACAATTCGCTGCTTTGTGATTACGTCACAGCTAAGTTGATGTTTCAAGGAATTCTATTGGTCGAACGTTTCTAAAGAAACCGCGGTGAGGAGCAATAACGCGTCATTTGTGTTGCCGGAGCGAGATTCGTTACACGTCTCGTGCGTTAACCACCACAAACTTTTTTACTTAATCTGTACTTTGTTCGGTAAGTTTTTCAATAATTGTAATTTATATTGTGTATTAATCAAAAGATATTAAGTAACATTTTTCTCTAAGAATCGTATTTTTTCTTACTTCCATTCTATGTATTTTTAAAGGTGTAATTTCCTTTCTGTCAAATGAATTTAATTGGATTTAAATACCATGAAACTTGGCAAAGTTAATTTTTGAGTCAGTATATACTACAAGGTCAACTGTTGATATCTGTGAGATTGATAATTATTTATGAAGAATTGGAATTTTAGTAAATTCAGTTCAATTTAGAACTGAAATAATTAATCTGACAATAGCCTTCATAATAGAATCTGCCGGCTTAGGGGTGGGGCAGTGTTTTTCGCTGTTATTTTTTTCCGCGTACACGGCTCCTTCTATGTATATATGCAATATATAAATATAATTTTTAAAAGATGTCTTTCCACTTCTTTTCAAACGGAATTAATTGGACTTAAACACCATGACATACTTGTCAAACTTAAGTATTATTGAATCTTTTGTGTTTATTCTAACCTCAATTGTAAATTTCTGTGAATTATTGATTATTATTTGTTAAGAAACGGAAATCGAATCAAATCTTTCAGTGAATATGTCAGTTGAATCTGTAAACTGAAACTATATCTGACAATAGACTCCGGCGATTTGGGGTGGGGCAGAGTTTTCCGCTGCTGTGTTTTTCTTTTTTGTACACTGTTCCATATAGATTTAAAAACATATTCTAAAAGGCTCCATACAAATATTTTTTTTAAAGTGGCATTTCATTTCTATCGCATTCGATATCTACTATAAATTTCTGGGAGGAAAAATTAAATGAACGTGTTTATTAGTAATAATATAATAAAATCGAAACTCCTAGTAAAGCCTTCGTTAGTTATACAACGCTATAATTAATTCTAAAATAAACTATTGATTAAATTTGGTATTTCATCTGATAAAATGTAGTCTAATGAAATGTTTCTTTCAAAGCATGCCTAATCTTTTTTTGGTGTGTGGGAGAGCGGAGACCACTTTCCTTTAAAAAAAAATGGCATTCTTTTTCAATTATAGTAACCAAATACAAAGACATAGTTTGTCTTCCAGTTACAAAGAAGTTCTTCCCATTTAAAAATGCTAAGCACAATGGTAAATTTTTTAAAAATTATTGGAAGAATAAATTTAATTAATAATAATATTAAATAATTTTAATTTAATAATTTTTAAATAATATTAAAAATTGAATTATTAACAGCTGCACATTTAAATTATTTTCAAGTAAAAGTTGTGAAATTCTTTTTGTGACCTTATTAATTTAAAATATAATATAAACTTTATATGGTTATCAAAGTCAATGTTTAATATAAATTTATTTTCTATACAACAAATCATTTTCATATTTTTATTCTGATAGTTAATTATTTTCAGATCTGAAATGTAAAATTACTTGATATTCCTTTTTATAACAATTTTTATCAAATTTATTTCTAGGTACTAAAAAAACAATTCAAAATGCGTGAATGTATCAGTGTCCATGTCGGTCAAGCTGGTGTTCAGATCGGTAATGCCTGTTGGGAATTGTATTGTCTAGAACATGGTATCCAGCCTGATGGTCAGATGCCAAGTGACAAAACCATCGGAGGCGGAGATGACTCTTTTAACACTTTCTTCAGTGAAACTGGAGCTGGCAAGCATGTTCCCAGGGCTGTATATGTAGACTTGGAACCAACTGTTGTTGATGAAGTCCGTACTGGTACATACAGGCAACTTTTCCATCCCGAACAATTGATTACAGGAAAGGAAGATGCAGCTAACAATTATGCTAGAGGACATTATACAATTGGAAAAGAAATCGTGGATCTTGTTCTTGACCGTATTCGTAAATTGGCTGATCAATGTACTGGTCTTCAAGGTTTCCTCATCTTCCACAGCTTTGGGGGAGGAACTGGTTCTGGTTTTACCTCCTTATTGATGGAAAGATTATCAGTTGATTATGGTAAAAAGTCTAAACTGGAGTTTGCTATTTATCCTGCACCTCAGGTAACCATTTTAAAAGTTACAATTTATTTAAACTTAAATTTAAAAAATTAATAATCTTTTTAAATTTTGAATCCTTTTATATTTAAAGTGTCTTGAAATTTTAAAAATAGGTTATTTGTTGGTCATTAAAAGAGTTGTTAAAAAAACCCTCTTTAAAATATTATGCTTTTAATTTTGGTATTAATTGAATAAAAAATTTCAGGTATCTACTGCTGTTGTCGAGCCTTACAATTCCATTTTGACCACACACACTACTCTTGAACATTCCGATTGTGCCTTTATGGTTGATAACGAAGCTATCTACGATATCTGCAGACGAAACCTTGACATTGAACGTCCTACTTACACCAACTTGAATAGGCTGATTGGTCAGATTGTATCATCTATAACTGCATCCTTGAGATTTGATGGAGCTTTGAATGTAGATCTGACAGAGTTCCAGACCAATCTTGTACCTTATCCAAGAATTCATTTCCCATTGGTTACATATGCACCAGTAATATCTGCTGAGAAAGCTTACCATGAACAGCTGACTGTTGCTGAAATCACCAATGCTTGCTTCGAACCAGCAAATCAGATGGTAAAATGCGATCCTAGGCACGGAAAATACATGGCTTGTTGCCTTCTGTATCGAGGAGATGTGGTACCTAAAGACGTTAATGCTGCAATTGCTGCCATCAAAACCAAACGTACCATCCAATTTGTAGATTGGTGTCCTACTGGTTTCAAGGTGAATTTTTATTTCTTAAACGAGGGGAAGGGAGGGACCTTTTAAATATATCAACAATGCATTAAGAAACTTTTACTACAGTTTTCTTTAAAAATTAACTTTTCTGATTTTATTGTTTGTCTTAAAATGTATAATTAAAAGTGCAAGTTAATTTTCATATTTTAAGAATATCGTTTTAATATTTGGCACGTAATAAATTAATTTAGCATACTTGTTCCTTGTTTGAATTTGTAAAAAAATTCTTGTTTTTTTTTTCTTTCAGGTGGAATCAACTATCAACCACCAACTGTTGTTCCTGGTGGAGATCTTGCTAAGGTCCAAAGAGCAGTCTGCATGCTTTCCAATACTACTGCAATTGCTGAAGCATGGGCACGACTCGATCATAAATTTGACTTGATGTATGCCAAGAGAGCTTTTGTCCACTGGTATGTAGGCGAAGGTATGGAAGAAGGTGAATTCTCTGAAGCAAGAGAAGATTTGGCTGCTTTAGAAAGGACTATGAGGAAGTAGGAATTGATTCTACTGATGGAGCTGAAGATGAAGGCGATGAAGAATTTTGAATTGTTTTTTGTAACAACAAAATAACATGATCTTCATTAAAATGCTTATGAAATATTAATGTCTGTTTTTTATTTTTGTATTTCAAACCATACTGGTTTTGCATAAATTTGTATTAGTTATTACAATACCAAATGGAAGGGGGAGGTAGGTTTGTTTACTGTGCCAAATAAAAATTGCTGAATTGTTAAAATTAGCTTTTGCTATTCAATTAACTTTTAAAATTACTCCTGTTCATTTTATGTAAATTAAGAAAGTATGATCCTAAATCACTCGACTATAAATTGCTTGCTGGATAATTCAGAGAAGTATGCACATCTTGCAAAATTAATATTTAATGCATCTACAAAGGAACAATCTTGGTTCTTTATTATTTATCTTAAAATATTCGGCCTGAAGCTAGAGATGCATATGCTTATTGTTATATTTCTAATTCTTTTCTCTCTTAATAGACTTGAGTTCTATAAACTTAAGATAAAAATGCTCAATTTTAGCAACCCAGAATATATCTCTGAGTTCTTCAACATTATTGAAATCAGGTAATTGAAAAGGGTCTTGAATTTTAACATATTTATCCTTGTTATTAAAGCAGAATTATATTCTTAACAAATATATTTATATTAATTGCATAGTATAAAAATGCAGTTTTGGCTTGGGATGAACTAGTAATAAAAATCCTGTTAGCATTTTGTGGAAATCAATCATTAAAGCAGTAAACTCATTTTTGCATGTGGGTTTAGTCATCTTGCTGCAATAGTCAAACCAATACTTGATTTATGTAAGAGCAATTTATTCAGTATAAATCTTGCTAGCTACGCCATGTCATGTGCGAGTATTGTGGAAAATGATTTAAGCCCTCACATACCAAGGCTAATAAGAAGTGCAGATTGTCAAATCATTGACTACTAAAATTTGCGCCTATTTTCCTGGTTTTATAAATTGAAAATTTTAGGGTTTAAAAATTATTTAAGCAAAAACACACTAAACTAAATGGCTTGAAAACTTGGACTGAAGTAAAAAATAGTTTTTATTACTTCAGTCCAAGTTTCACATTTTGTTATAGTATTGTGTTAACAAGCACACAAAGTGGAAAAGCATCCACTATGAAGGTATAATGCCTGAATCTTCAGATAGTTATTTTGGACTTTTTGGTTTATTCCAAAACCGAAGTTGAGTCTGCTATTTCAAAATAAAACTTCATATGATGCAGAATTCAGTTTGTAATGAAACAGCGAACTGTTTGTACATGTTCTTACTATTTTAGCTTGGACGACCATACTTCCTGTTTAAGCTCTACTTTCTATGTCCATTTCTGAAACGGAGGGAAAAAAATCCCTAACCATATTTTAGAGGGATTACATTAAAGGAAAGGCTACATAAGATCAGAAACACTTTTGAAAATAATGACAACTAATAAGTCAAGACTGGTGTTTCTCTAAAAATAGAAATCACTGTGTAGAAGTTATGGAAGAAAATAAAATTGACTGGTAAACATTTCAGTGCAGGAAAGTATCTTTTGCATTTGAAGTTGTATGATTTATATTTTATCTAAAAAAATTTTTGACAAATATATAGAACTTATATAAGCAACTCCTGCGGTATAAACAGTTTGCAAAAATTATGGTA